>JAULBU010046118.1:0-13651 GCA_032358235.1 Odonthalia washingtoniensis | reverse complement strand
TCAACATAACACGGAGTCAATTGCATGGAGAAATTGGGATAGTGTAGGGGGAATGACGGGTAGGTATTGGATTGGAGGGGAAATGAAGGTGATTGTATTATGACATGGTCATAATAATTTTTTAATTCCATCCGTGATCAAAGTTGAGTTACGATAATTACAAAAACGTTGAGAAGAATTGGAGTATGATGTATCGATGTACCCGGAAACCATTCATATATATATATATATTTTCGTTTCCAGTTATTTTTTTGTAATGTCTCGACAACCGTCGCGAGGGGAATGGTAATAAAGGATACCTGAAATATGGTAAAAAAATGAACTGCTAGAGACGGGTTCGGTGGATTGACGCATCGGTGAGAACCCGCTTAGAATCATATATATATATATAAAGAAATAGTGAACAATGCATAAAACTTACATGTGTAGTTATCCTGTAATAACAAAATCTGTGTTTTGTAGTGTCTACCGCAGTGTTCAGTATGACAAAGTAGTGATATTGAATCAAGCGTGAAGCATGTGGGCCACATACGGTCAGAATAGGTGCATTACATGTGAAGTTGGAAGGTTTGGAAAAATGTGAAATGGTGAGCTGTTGTACAGAAGTTCTTTGGTATCCGTTACACCATGTTACTGTTACGATAGTATGATACTGTTTGAAACATCAGTGTGGACTTATATTAACAACACAGTAAGAAAGAACGTTGACTGCCAAGTGCTTGTGCATCATATCCTGAACGAAAAACATCGATGTATAATAGAAGGATAGTGAGAGAACTTTTGAAAAGGACAACGAGGTCGACATTAAGATCTGCGGAACCCCCATTGAATACGGCAAGGATATACACACTAGACAGTGATGGTAGGGATGAATCATTACGTGAAATAAGTCTGTTCTTGTCTAGAGAACGTCTAGTTACACCTCGTCGACGTGGAAAAGGTAGTATAGGAAAACCGAGAAGAAATGAGACAAACGAATGTTCAGTAAATAGGGATGTAGAGAACTCATATACTACTGAAAACGACGAATCACGACTTGAAAATGATGAGGTAGGAAGTGGTGCACAAAATTATGACAACAGTGAGGAACTTAATAGCTCCATCAACAACGTTCGAAATGTGGAAATGGAAGTAAATATGGAAGAGTTCCAGAAGCGGCAGGAATAAATTCGACAATTAACGGCCGAGAAGCCAAGACTAACATATTTGATGAATGAGTACAAGGTTTCGGCAAATGAAAAAGGACGAGAAGCGTTGAGTAAAGAGTTATCAATTAAGACTCTCAAATCCGGAGTGCTCAGACCTGATTGTAAAAATACTGAAATGAGAGGAATGGTACAAAGTTTAGAGTTATTAAATGTGTTTCTTCTCAAAAATATATGTCGGAAAACAACAAGAATTGTGGAAAGTATGTTGTCCGGATGATAAAACAAGTACCTACAAAATATATTTGGATTCGATTGGCAGTTAACCAGAGAATGGTGAAGTGGGAAAGTGAGGAAACCTGTGAATTAGACCCATGCTGTGATGACAATGTAAGTACCTAGACGAAACGAGGTGAAATTATAACTAAGAATGGAATTGAAGTGTTAGACGGAACCATCATAGTACCAAAAACCCACATTTTTATTTGTAGCGGTAAAACTATACATGTCTCCCCCATAAATTCGGGGAGCGATACTATATATTCGTTACTTAGAAAGGAATTGTCAACAACGGAATGCGTAAAAATATATTCGTCTGAAGAATCAAAAATGCCATTGTTGAAGCGTTTTCTAAAGTTGGTACATTAGAGGGAGTCTGAGACAGATACTATCAAACTTCTGTAGGGGAAGGAAAACAGCTGCAAATGATAGATTTTTTGAAGTACTTCGTTATTGTTCACTACTATCTCAATTCAATTTGAAAGAACTTAAAGCAACAGAAAAAAGGGAAACCGAAATAGCTACTGCCAAAATAAAACTATTGAAAATGAATAGATTCTGTGTTCTGGACATGTGTTGATGACGGACCGCAAATATTTTCGATATAAAATCACAGTACAGGAGAAATCAGAGCAAAAGTTTAGGTGATGAAAATGGGGACGATGAGGAAAAATTGAATTTGTTTACGAATGAATTCGATCGTGCAGTATTTTATGATTTCATTTGATATATACCGGAGACCATGGCAGAGGACACTGGAGAAGTAACTATAATGAGTATTCCTTGTGTAGATGCATGGATAAAAAGCTTTGTTAACCTTCTGATCGTGAAAGAGTATCCCGGTGGTGAACGTCAGAAAGAATTTATCGAAATGTTTTCGAAGCATGCAAAACCTGCAACTGAATAGTTGGTTGGTAAAATAAGAAAATTTGTAGAAGCATGGAAACCCGATGAATTTGAAGTACGGCAATAGAAAGTGGGGGGGATAAGAAAACACTTTTTAGAGAAATGGAACGTGAAGCAACAATAATAGTTACAACGAAAAGGCCGAGGAAACATTTTATTGCTATACAAGCTGAATAGTTTCATAAATACATTGCCTTACACTGTTAAATTATTCATGAATTTTATATAGCCGAAATGGGGAGTGATTGGAAGAGTGTGGAAAAGCTTGGAAAAGAATTTGTTGAAGGACGTGTAAGAAGTACATTATTTGACTGTGACGGAATCATAGAAGAGAACGGAAGTATAGGAGGAAATGAAGAATCACAGACCGTGTAATGTTGAATGAAGTATACATACGCCGACATGTTATGTGGGGTCGTCATATTCGGCAATATTGATTTTAACCAATTTCAATAAATCCATTTCCCTGTAGAGTGCATGGATGTAAAATAGTTGCCGTGATCATGGAAGCTGTTCAGTACAATAATTGATTCCGCAATTTGACTGCAACACATGTACAGATGAACAAATTTTTTTTTGAGATCTATGATATCATACCACTATTCTGTCTCCAAAATATAGTCAACCGATGCATTCTCGGCGCCAAGATGGGTGTAGTCGATTTCATATGATGTAGAAAAACGAAAGCATTGGCAGTTAAGAATGTTATCTACATTGTCGATTGGCGGAGTGAATTCCATATACTTTGCAAAAGCCATTTCTTTCTTCTCCATAGTAGTCGAAAGATTCATACGAAATTGGAGAAGGACTTTTTCTATATGGTAAACATAAGTGTTTGCCTCACCTCCTTTAATAATGACGAAACTATTTCTTTTATTCTTACTCCGATCGAATTGTGTGGTTGCAAAAATACATTGTTTTTTTCGGAGGTGTTGCGGACGATAACTATAATTGACAGTATTTATAGAATGTTTATACTGTTTCAATGTAGGTAGGTGGCCTCTGATGATTTATCCGGACTTCAGGAAAGTAACACCCATTTAGGGGTCTGTTAAGAAGGTATCATTATCTTGTAAATAGATCCTAATGCGTTCTGTAAAAACAGTTATACTGGTACGGGATACTGTTCTCAACACAGGAGTGAGAATTTTGTCTGATATTTCGTTAGACAAGTAATATTTCTTTTGTGATAGTATCAATCTGAACCAATGAAACAGAAACGCCGTCGCGTACCAAGTATGTAGATAGATGTTGACTATGTGTTGTTACAGTTTCGGATTCTGTTGATTGTTTGGTATTGATGATGTTTAATCGTCATTTAATGAATGTGGCATGATGTGAACTTTTTCGTAATGTAGAAATGGTAGGTATCATGTTTTTAACGGTTTCATCCATTCGAGTTGCAATTCTTGTCACAGTAGACCTGTCAGATTGTCTGAGGATTGTATTGAAGTCCTCTTATGGAGAAGAATCTAATATATTTAAACTCCCGAACTTCGATAGGTTTTCAACGATGTGGTCTAGTAAATGAAATTTCAATGTATGGATTCCATGTTCGCAATAATTCTCAAAAGTGTGTAAGCACTTTGACTTGAGAAGCGTAATTCTGTCAGATATATTCGCAATAATCTCCTTCGACCAACCGAGCAATTTATTGTCGTATAGAAGATATTTCATTAAAGTTGTGTAGCTTGTGCAGATATCAGTAAGAGGTGATTGTTCTTGGTAACGAGCAACTCAGTCGATATATGCTGCCACGAAAGAGAAAACCATATCCAAAAATTTAAAATCCTTACCTTCTAACATTCGGCGTATTGAATTGTTTAAAAAGAACCCATTAGGTTGCTGTGACTTCTCCTTTGTTGAAAAGTCAACGTGGAAACCTGGCGCAGCAAACAGATTTTCTACTGCAGCGAGAAGTAAATTACAAGCACATAAATAAGCTGTGCGACATGATTGAAATGGTTTACCGTGCCTCTTCTTGTCCAAGAAGTGCATGAATACGTCGGAGCTGGAGAGGTATGTCATGAAATATATTTTGATTGCCGTTGAGGTTCCTAAATGAGGGTTGTACAATGGTTCATAGGTGAACATTGAGAAAAGACTGGGAACAACTAGCTGTAGATGTGTAGTACTCACAGATTATAAGAAGGGAACCCATTGAGCTATTGACATATCTTGATGTCATTGTTGTGCTTCTTTTACCAGAATGTTTTTACGTACTGTAGATGACATTGAAATTTCTGATTTCAATATGTCCGTACCGTCACTACTTCTAAATCTTATGGTTTCTACATGTCTTGGAGCAGCTGTAACACCAGTCCTAAGATCTTTAGATGTTTCTAAACATCTCACGCGGGAATGTGTCGGAGTGAAGGTATGTAAAACACCTGACATGTCTTTTCTTTCTGGTATATCACAAAAATATGAAACTATGAAAGGGACGTAATTCCATGTTATCTGGTCACGTGTACACAGTGAGAAGCCGGCGAAAGGCCTTTCTATTAATGGACCAAGTAACATATCCATTGCGTTGTGTAAAGAAATCATGTTATCATCTCTCCCCTTGAAGAAGAATTCAGTGGTACGTGGTCGTCAATGACAATATGCTCGTCACAGTCGTCGTGGTTGATGATTCTGTAACTATTATTGTCGTGGTCTAAATTCGACTCTGTCAATCCAACTGGAAGAAAAACTAGCAAAGTATATCCGTGGTCTATGAGGAAACGTCTCAACTGCACAGAGACGTTGAGAAAAATGACATGTATTGGATATCCTACGAACGATTGTGACTTCAACGTTGTCGCTGTTTTATCTGTATATATCTGTAACAGCTCTATGAATTACTTCGTCATTGTGTCCCTGGTTTGATTATATTGAATCGTGCAATTTTAACTACTCATAATCTGGGACATTATAGACATGTATAAAGCTGCGAAGAATTCGGACTGGAGAGGATGGGTAACGAAGTCACGATTGCGTTTGTTGAAGCAAGGTCTAAACATGACCTCATTATCATTCGCTAATTCCAGTTGGCCACGTAACACTTCAATGATATCATTTTTGTACAAGAAAGACTTTCTCTTATCGTCGGACGTTATTTTAAATTGTACTTCAATTTTTTGAAATCCGTCATGGAACAAACTCTGGCCAATCGAGCCATCGACAGTTGCCATACATCACTTCCAATCGGTTATGTGTTGAAGAAGTACATGTAGTTTGAATGTGTCTGTGTGACTCAATTGAATAACAGTCTTTACAGAATCGTAGCCAATTTCATCCGATAAGCGTAACAAATGCATTCTCGCAACTTTCACATCACTTTCTTCAAATGGACACTGTGTTGTGTTCTCTTTGTTATGCCATACTGATTCCTCATTTTTTGTGTAGTTATGTGTAGTTCATGCCATTCCGATACATCCTGAAGTATGTCATCTTCTTCTTCGAGAATTGTGTGATGTTGTAATTATTGCACATCATATGCATGATGGTCTAAACGGCGTTTCTTGTTGTACTTTCATAATATTGAATGTCGTTTGTAATCCGTCATTACATCTGTACAATAGGTACAAAACCGGGTTCTTCATACGAAATGTTTGGTTACTAATATTTTCAGAAATATCCGTGGAAGTATGCAATGAAAACACATGTGATGACAGTTTTATGGTGCTCGTCGTATATGTTGTAAAAGAGCACGAATTAGGCGTGATGGAAACATAATGAGAGTCTATTTGCATTACAGACTGGAGAGAGGTGTACGTGTAAGTATTTTAAAATTTTATGAATATTAGTTTCGGAGATACAAACTCTATGTGGAGTTGGGAATTTTGCAAAAAAATTAAAATTAATGTTTTTGCAGAAAT
This sequence comes from Odonthalia washingtoniensis, assembly GCA_032358235.1. NCBI lineage: Eukaryota > Rhodophyta > Florideophyceae > Ceramiales > Rhodomelaceae > Odonthalia > Odonthalia washingtoniensis. The sequence goes on along the minus strand of JAULBU010046118.1, from coordinate 7,458 downwards.
CCCAACTCCACATGGAGTTGGTATCTTCAGCAGGAAAAGAGTAAACATTAATTGAACATGTTTAACATATGTGTAATAATCCGAAAAATACATATTTGTTATGTTTCACATCTCCAAACAGTATTTGGAGTTTTTTTCAAACCACATTAAATTTGTTTCGATGATCAGAGCCAATACGGAAGTATTTAGTTGGACAGCCTGGAAAAATTGAAAATACATGGATGTGCATACTATTCAAAGAAAAGAAGTAGTACGAGAAGTAGGCATTATTTATTTTATTCCATTTTTAAGGTCAGGGATTGTTTATAAGAAGCAAAATGGAATTAATCTAGACGGATAACTCACTCCAACTGTAGCTCATCATCCTCTCCAACGCCTCAACCTTGAAAATAGCCATCGTCATCATTGTTTATCTCATCGAGATTGTCATCGTCATTGTCGCTCTGGCCACGTTGAGACGGACTACTTGAATATTGCAATATGTTTGAAGGATTGATGTCACCTCTTCGTCTTAACGACCAACCATACGCATATGAAATTGCGTCTCTCAAGGTACTTCCCTCAGGGATTACGTATATACGATATCTAAGACAGTGTGTACAGTTCCATCCTGCTCCAGCGTGTTGCACATATCCATGCCCAATAAAAAAAGATTGAGGTGGAATTTCAATTAGTGCCATTTCCAAACAAATAGCAATTCGTTCTTTTTCATTATCGCTTGAATGGACATATAGGTGCGATCCTGGCGCTATTCATAGAGAGACCGGTTCGGTTGCTGTTGAAATCGTGAAATATCTAGGGGATCCGGTCTCCCTCACGTCGAAATCATTATGGCCGTGTTTCGGTGAGCATCCATTCCCCGTAAGAAGTAAACGTCCTTCACCATTCGTAACTTCAGTCCGCAACGTACATTGATTATCTACATCTAGCAAAAAAAACATCACACTAATCCATAAGTCCAGTGCTGCGCTCCTTTCTGCCAGCCAAAAGTTATTTCGATGAGGTTCAAATATATGCTCCAATAATTTTCTTGTACTGTAATTACGCCCAACCGCTTTGTTCCTATCTTCTTCATCTTCTTCAGACTCCTCGGAGTTTCTTGTTGGACTCCAATTACCACTATTCGATTCACTGATCAACGCTTGTTCTCCTGGAAACAATTTCTCAATCTTATTGAAGAATTCTGCAATTTTTTGTGTCGGAAATGAACTTTCGTCGTTGAACGCAGTCACTAAGGCCTTCCTCGACTATGATTCAAGATTGAATGGATCCGACATACCATCCGAAATGCAATACCCATCACTGTCCAACTGTTGTTTTCTCTGGCAAAAATCGCTATTCCCTAACCCTATTTGTCCTCGTTCGACGCCTGTATCCATAGATCACTGTCAGGATAATTGGAAGTAAATTCCATGAATTGTAATTTCTTGTATGCAGCCCATGTCCATGCCAAATTTCTGAGTTCCAATATCTGATCATAATTGAAAAAGTTATGGGCACGATGATGTTCCGGTATTAACGCCGATCTATGCAATGACTTTGTATCTTCAATGATTCTCGATTCACTTCTCGTAGAAGAACTTGGATCCCTCAGCGAAGGAACAGATGTCCTGTTGGCTTTAAGTGTCTTCTCCGAATTTTCAATATTATCCCATTCATGTGGAAGGTGGGGTCTTCGATGCAGCAACATGTACTCTATTGTCCCGACATCTCTACAACGTGTAAACATTATCTGATTACGAAGGCTACATCCAGCTGGGTGTATAGACGGAGACGGAGCCTTGTCAAATGCCGTGATACACTCCTGCTGTTGTCGAGACAGCATGGACTGAGGCCAAGTGTTAGCCCTTTTTGTTGATACAGATTTTCCACTGTTTTCCGTTTCATTCTTGACATTTCTCGGTGAGAAACGTTCTTCCAATATAGTCTTTTTCGAATCTTCTTTTCTTGCAGTTCTCTTTAATTCTTCTTCGATGCGGATTTCGCAGGCGGTTCGCTGTCATAATCACTGTCGATAATAATGGGTTCGCGCTGCTTCCGCTTCCTGCTTCTTGTTGTGATTGCACGTCTTCCATGCACCCATATTCCAGAAACATTGTTCTTATCATTGTCTTCCTTCCCTTTTGAATTATCCTCTTCTTCTCTGAAAAAGTAACTGCATATTTTTTTCAAAAGTCTGTCATGTCGTGAGGCCGCCCGAGTCACAAATTTTACGGATTTTCTCCCTTCGGTATACTCGAATAGCTTGAGGTGATTGTAAAATATGATGTGAATAGATTGCATTCTTGATTTCATTTCTGTAATTTCCACTTTGATCAGTTCCTTCATTGTTTTTGGATTTTCTTCTTCTTTCAGGTGACATCCCCCAACATTTATTTAGTCAAGAAACTTATGCATTGCTTCTATAAACGAATTACCAACGCGGTAGAACATATTTGCGTAAAATGTACCTTTACTGTGGTTTCCGAAGTAAGCTTCGACACCATCCAAAAGCAGCAGTATATCCTCCTCTGTTCCGTGTGTGAGAATACGACTGTCCAAGTACGTAACACGACTCTTTATAGATCCTTCACCAGCAGCAAACTGTTTGATTGTATTGCTTCTGGTAATTACACTCTTGAACATGCACAAAATTGTTGCAACGCCTGCATAACGTTCATACGTCTTTGTGAATTTCATGTCCAGGAAATTTGTCCTTTCCATGTCCTGCGCACTATCCTTCACCAGAGCATCTTCGGAGGAAGTCTTGTACTCTTCGCTGAACGCATCAGCATATCGAATTACGCTGCCCATCAGGTCGTTGATTGACGAATCCTTTTTTGTTTTTGATGAAAACATGTTTTTTTTTCGACTAAGAATTATAAACTCCCAAGAGGTCACGACTTGCCTATCTTTCCTTACTAACAGAGCCACTCGGATGGGACCCTTAGTCCAGTTCACTTCTGCATTCATCCTACTGCTTAGTATTTGCATTGCTGCCAAACGATGAAGGCCGTCCCCCACAACTACAGTTTTCCCGTTCTTTAATTCAGGCCGCCCCTAGACAATGTCGCATTATTCTGGTATATTTGTATATCGACCACGGCTGACATCTTCTTTTTCAAATGTGACCGAAATCATTCCAAATCCAACCTGATATTGCTCATCTCTAAATATTCTCACGAACTCATCACGGTGATCATTACTCACGTCCCGTAGTGGATTCTTCACAGTTTTAACCTGATTAACTCTTATCGAAAATTCTATTGTGTGGTAATTGTTGACATGAAAGTCCTTCAGCGTCAAAGGACTGTCTTCTTCTTCATCGTCAGCACTGTGTCTTTGAATCTCAATGACTTTCATGGCTTGACTTTCCCATGCGTAGACTGCAATGTTTTCAAGCATGTAACCCAGAAACTTTGGATGGTCCTGCCCCGGATCGGGCAAAACATAAGTATATGCGGTGTTCCCATAATCGTTGGCTATTTGCACATCCTCCACAATAACTCTATCCAAATTGCCATCATGACACCCTACTTGCCATTTACCAACAACTTTTTCTCCAGAACCATCCGGAACACCTCTAACAACTGCAGTACCAATAAGAACGGGTTGCACATCCAATTCTTCTCCACCACTTTTGTTGTATGTGTTCGTATGTTGAGAACTTGGACATTACAAATGAACAGTGACGAACGGAACAATACCCCTTACATAATTATCGTCTCCAAACTCAGATCGAAGAACGGTTTGATGAAAAGCTTTTTCTCCGTGCAAGCTGAGACTACCATGCATAAAAATTTTCAGTACTATAGATGGACGGGTTGTACTTGATGCCATTTATTATTGAATTGCTTTTTGTGTCACTTTTTCTGATGGATGAAAGCAAAAAATTAAACTTGGTTGATTAATAGGTTAATTGATATGACGATGATAACGCAGCTTGTGAACAGTTGAGAGCGTATTACTTGACTGTTGAGTAACTTTGAAAGTTGACTGGTATTATCGTAAAATATGTAGTAGACTCGTTATATACATATGACTCGTTTGGATTTTCCGGTTGTTGTGATAACGGATAATTGTATGCTTCTTATGACTACGGTATAATAGTATGGGTTTTATTATAACAGTATGCTATTACGTTACAGTATCAACCACAACCCATTCCATGTACTACGTGGGATGGGTTGTCTGGTACCTGCTTATCGAAAATTACAGGTGTGAGATATTCCAATATTTATACATTATTTGTTCACGACCGCTTGCGTTTCACAATTTTTCAAAAGTTTCAACTCCATATGGAGTTGGAAATTTTTCCTTCTTTTTAATAAGTTTTTCATTACAAATAATCTTTTCATCATTTTTCACATCCGTCTATGTCATTGTACATTTCCCCTTACTTCAACGACGACGACCGACTTCCATCACCTGTTTTTTCAACGACAACGTCTGATCATCCTTCATTACTTTCACTCCTGTCACATGCTTTCCCAATTATTGAGAAGTAATTTGATGCATATTAGGATATGACCGTTTTTCGTGTATTTGGTTAAAACATTTAAAGAAGCACCGAACAGGGATCTTACGAAATATATCCTTCTTTATTCAACTTTATTTCAAGGAAACAGATCGATACAATTTTTATCTTCATCCATTCAATTTTCAATTTTCGGTCCATACCCGGTCTTCAACAAGTTGTCGTCAACAAATATGCCCTCTACTATATCTGACTTGTCATTGTCAACGGAAACCAAATGCACCCGATTCATTCTCTTCGCTTTTCTACAGAGTTTCGAATCAAATATATTCAAGATTAAGGTCAGCTACAACAAACTAGACCTTCAAGGATATCTGCAGTGGGTTCGGCCAACTGACGACACAACATGCAAGCATATTACAAAAAGATTTGAAGATAAATCGAGAAAAAGAAAGAAGACATTAACTTGTTCCGTATTGAAATCGGCTGGAACTGATGGTGATAAGGTTCTTGAAGAAATGGGGACGCAGCAAGTCAGGCAAATTACTTATGTAGCCCTTGCTATCCACAAATTCGCATGCAGAGATGGCCGAATACTCGAAATTTTCAACAAATTATGCAACAGAATGAAGACATCAACAGGGTTCTTGATCGGTCCAACATTCTTTCACACGATCATCCAATCAACATCCAAAATTCCAAGAAAGAATCCATTCAACATGTCAACACAATCAACATTTGAGTGTATGCTATAATTTCACATTGTTTCTCTTGTATCGAATCTTCTTGCAAAACGAATAAATTGGTCGCCATCAAACACTGCACAGGTACGAGGATTGTGTTCGTATTCTAAACACTTTCCAAAACTTGAGATCTACTTGCAAATTATTGAACATATCACTGGTTAGTACAATGTTTTATCCGTATATGTACTACGACCATACAAAATCAACTTTAGTGCCAATTTAGTCCAGGCTTAATTGTTTTTTCTTTGTAACTCAACACGATGCCTTCACAAAAGATTATGGACACGTTATTGAACAATATTTGGTATGCTCTATAGCTGAAACTGCATCAAACAAGAGGATCAGGCCTACAAATACAGCACAACAGGCTTCCTTACAAGACTGCGAGAAACCATTGCCAAAGTTTCGATGTACGAACCGGATTTCAATATCGAAACAGCCCTGTTCATGCAACCATTCAACTGCAAAGAAGAAATTTCATAACTCCCGCAATTCTCTGTAACCATCTCAGAATCCGTCTCAACAGCACTGAACATTGACCTTCCAGAGATTGACACATATGCGTTAATAGAAGTGCCTGACAATGCAACTGAGACGTTACAGTCTAATTCATCATCCACACCCTTAACATTTCCACCGTCTGTAACACTGCATACAAAAGCATCAGCAGGTACAACGGAGTGAGGACGACCTCTCACCTTTACAGATTTGGGACGGATACCGAAATAATTAAAAGTACCTGTCAATGTTACTGAACCACAGGTGCCTTTAACACTACAGTCAGATGTTTCCGAGGACGAAGCGCACGTGAAAGGTGAAGATGAGATGATGGGCTTGAACCAGCAACTTCTAACGACCTATCACAAGTTGGACAACATTCTTCAGACTAGTTGAGAAAAATAATGGACATATCATTTTATTGCTTTGACTGCGAGTTCCAAGATATTTTTGGATTTTCATCAGGACCTCGACGGTGAGTACATTAAACAGAAGGCTGCTCAAATTCTCACTGACCATTCGTACAAAACGAGGATATATCACGAACGTGCAAACTCAGATCACGATCAATACAATCATGAAGGCATGGCATATTTCGTGACCTTCTGTCGAAAGTTAATGTCCAACAGAAGTCATGCCCACATTTTATGCTCCACATTGCAATTTTCAAGTTGGGTTGACCTCTTCTAGTCATCAGAATTTGGAAAATGGGTCAAGAACAACGAAGCAGATGACACTGATGACTACTATGGCGAATATGAACAAGAAGTAGCAGTGTTCACAGTGGAAGAAATTTCACTCCATTACAAAAAGCAAAGATGTTACTATTATTCGGATCCCAGATTACAAAGATTGTTTCCTCTTTCTGTAGTTGAACAAACAGTGCATCTCTGAAAGAATGGTATGGTTTTTAAAGATGCAATGGAAAAAATCAACTACACACGTTCAGGGTGAATCCACAGTGTTCATCCGGGGACTTATAATGAAATGAAGAATATCCCAAAAGCCCCTAACTACCAAAACATCTACCTACCGTCACACACTTCAAAAATGAGTCCACGTGAAATATTCCGACCAGATCAAAAATGAAGACAATGCATGATGGATCTCATAGAGAAGTTTACGAAACCAGGAGATTTGGTTGTAGATCCTTGAGCCGGTACATTTTCTTTGTAAATGGCATGTATGCTTCTTCGTAAGCACAGAAACTTTTGTTGGTTATGATAAGTATGATAAATGTTTAGAGCATGCCATTACTCTCTTAGTTGCACTCTACACTCGTCAATTACTGAACCCAAATTCATATATTGACGGTACGGATCAAGACATGCTTCCTACCACAGTATCACTAAGAGAATTGAATGTAATTGAGATCAAAAGAGGAATGGACGTATGGGATATTCCCGCTGGACTTCCCATGGTTCAGACATTCCCGAAATATTTGCACCACTTCATTTCAGGGTTCGTCAGGGTTCCTAAACTATACAATAACAGTACCGCAATACTGTGGAATATGTGAAAAATGTCATGGAAGCTCCCTCTTGATGGAATAACGAAAGAGGCGTTGTTTTCATTGGAAGACGCTGCTTTTGTACTGACAGTTCAGCCATCAGTCATCAAACACGAAAACACCGGTTCAGGGGTTTTTGAAGAGAGACGGTTTGCTGAAAGTGTCATTGTCGGCTACCACTAAAGTATGCTGCAAATTGTACGCATCTAGTTACCGCCGACGATGGTGCACGAAAAATATGTTGGATC
>JAULBU010046107.1:0-13652 GCA_032358235.1 Odonthalia washingtoniensis | reverse complement strand
CGCAATTGATGAAACGCTTTACCGCGTTTGATGGTACGGCTATCACGCTGCCGACGACATGTTTGAACCAATTACGCACTTACCCAGATGTAAAGTGATTAGCTATTACAAGCGGAAATGATTGACATTACCTGATGATATCCAACGGTCCATGGCTGGATTAATAACGCACGTCAACAAATGACGGATTAACTGACAAATCCTGGTGAAAAATATCCACCTATAATTGAAAACAATTGGAGAAGAAAAACAACACTCGAAATCCAACCGAGAAGAAATTATAACAAGTAAACCAAAAACGGGACGTACGAAAAACCTCAAAATCTGAAACAGCGTCTGCATTTCCGGAAATTAACATCCCACTTCCAATGTCGCAGTGAGGTGCAAAAAATGCACTGTACTGCGATATTTTGATCAAAATGAATTTCCACTGCCACTGTAGCACAGTTAGACACTCCGAGTTTTGAATATTTTAATGTTAGCATTCATTTTTCGAAACAATTCCAAACAATTAGAAACATTGTGCAGTTCTGGCATTCATCTATCGCAGTGTCGATAAAAGTACACAATTTTTACATTTTATTTCAGAAATAATGTTTATTGTATTCTCTTCCTTTAAATATGGATAAATTTTGAGCAGTTACAATTTAAGTGTGAGTCATTGAAATTATGGGGTATATTTTCACCCGTTCGTTTCACTGAAACCAAGGGAAATGTTGGCTTAAATAAAGCGGAGGTGATAACCTCCATCAGATGGTAGTACTACCGACTTTTAATTAGAGATGGAATTGATTTAGACGCCCATACGATTTTTATTTCTAAATCGCCCTTGTTTGCAGAAACCATGGTACTTCCATAGTCTCATCATAACGATGTGACGGAAAGAAACGGTTGGTACTCTAAGTAGTAGTCTCTGGAAAATGTTATTCCTCCAACCAGTTCACCCCTTTCACTGAACGTGTGAACATCTAATAATAGAACTATGTTAAGTTATTAACGTTGAACTTTACTACACCTACTCATCCATTTCCGTCAGGATGATAAAGGTTTTGCACAACATGACGATTTGAACATCGTTTTGTTTATATGAATGTCATACTACCTGAATTGAAGTTCACCCTACTACGGTGAACTACAATTCAGATAGTATAACGTTTATATGGGCCCGTATGACTATGTACGTAGTCATACGGGTATCACTTCACCCCCAACTTCATACTGTTCTTCAAAATCACGTCCTTTGCACTTACAGTGCGTATATTCACCCTTGTATATCTCAGATTCCATTTCTTTTACCATCCTCACTAAATATTCCAAAATAATAAGCACAAACTATATTCACTGTAATTAATTATGTGATGTTTAAAGTTATATTTTTTTCAAAAATTAAAACCCCAATTTTTTGTATTTTAAATTCCATGTGGAATTATGGAATACACTGGAAATAATTTATTTCCGTTACACCGTCAGAAGGTGACACCAATTTAGTAACATCATGTAGTACGTCAAAATTATACAATATAGCGCATAAATGTTTGAATATTTTAAAATTCATCACTTTAGTCCTGACTTTATGTTAAGTTCATATTATTATCACAATCATCACGTGATTCTAAAATTCCTTCGTAATTAATTTTATCAAATGCAACCAGTTCTAATCACGTTACCCAAAACTGAATTTTATATTGTTCATAACTCACACGTTCACATCATCTCTGTAATCTATGCGATTTGTTTAATTTATTTACCTTCTCCGAACATACAGTCAATTGTAATGTACTGCATATATATGCCAGCTCCACATAGTATGTGAAGCTGGAATATATATGTAGTAAAAAAGAACAAATAGTGAAAATTTTGTGTTCTAGTATTACATATAGTAGTGTTACTATATATATATATATATATATGTGTTACTTATATAAACGGTGGAAAATTGTAATTCTTCGTGTCGTTACATTTAAATGTAATTGTAATAATCTTTCTATACTGGAAGAAACTATGGATGATGTAAGACAGGTTTTCTTATCAAATGTTTAACGAAGTGATTCAAGTTATAAATGAGGAAAATATACATTGTTGCTATTCCAAATCAGAATGTGGAGATTGATCTGGGGGCGGACTAGGCCAAGAGTAATATCTTCCATAGGTTACTAACATTTCACGCCGTACAGAAATGGGCATAGTTGTTTCTATTGCCAAGACATTATAATCCCAGTAATCTTGGTTCGACGTTGCACGCTCATCTTCCATAAAATGGACATTACGAGCTCTTCTATTGATGGCACGTCTCTCGCCACTTGTTGACGCATCTCCACCACGGTAACGGGGGTCGTTTATGTACTTCATTGTACACCATAAAGCAGGACAAAGACATCCTGTATGTTTCTTACCATTTTGTCAAAGAAGTTGTTTTTCAATTCCAGAGCCCATTTCCTAAACACTTCTCTGAAAACTCCTTCCCCATACATCTTCGTTGTACTGCTTATGCCGTACATGTATTTGTAAACTATCGTACCATAGTAATAACCAATAAGTTTACCGGCGTCTAACGGTCAGTTCATGAAAAGATCAATTCCAGCATCAGTATGCTTGATTTTTGATGGCATTACGGAAACACCTAATCTCAAACATTCAGATTTTTGAAGATTTTGAATGTCCACAGCGTTCATCCTTGCTCTGCATATACGTGACCAGTTGAGCACTGAAATGTTGGTAGGTTTCAAAACAGTCGTGTCCTTGTAGACCTCCGAGAAAACTTGATGTACTACAGGTGGAAATGTCTGGATGCTCTGTAAACCAAGAGGAACTTTCCATGTGTCCAATTTCTTTTTGACGTTTATTGAATCAACTTCCTTGATCAGGGTCTTCACCGCATCTTTACAATTCGAAGACCAGTTATATCAGAGTCAGGGTTTACACATTTCCTTGAATATGTTTCGAAAAGTTGTGGAACCGCTGTACGAAGACAAACTGGACCAATTTCCGTACCAATAAATTTCCTATGATTCGGCAAAATCATACATTCCCTTGCTGTTGAGAAATTACCAGCACATGGATCGGCCACAACACCTCCTAGCGGACAGAAATTTTCTGTGATGTCCATTAACTAATCCGTTGACTTCTGTTTTGGACGAAGCATTTTTTGTTGTCCAGAAACCGGTTCTTTGTCCAACTGTGTACGGGCTAACCGCTCAGACTGAGGAAGGCGTGGTATGTTTGTGGAAAAATTTCAAGTACCAGGATATATAGAATTCACACGAGAAACCCGCCTGTAATTAACCAATTATTTAGCACGGTTACTTGGCAATCATTTTTCCAGATTTCAATGCAATTTCATTAATGGAAAGATGGTTGAGGCGTTTATGTGATGGGTTTGTGTTATACACCCCCAAGACCTTGTTGTAGTTGACTGAGTTCCTTTCCACTGTAAATGAATTCTGAATTATCTTAACATCTTCTTCATCTTCCCCAAGATCTTCTGCAGGTCTCATCATTTTCTGCTCACTCAGAATATCAACCCAATCTCTAAAATTCATGTACGAACAGAATATATGGCCGTGTCTTCCAAAAAGGAGCCATTTACAAGGGTTTAAACCAGACGAGACATATCATCCTCTTTCCAATTGTCGTAACTTGATTTCTGGAAATTTTGCTCACCTCTAGTATTGTGGAGTGGGTCCGTGAGGAGAAAGTCAACTTTTTTGTCCAAGTTTTCACCAATTAAATCTTCCACTGTCCTACTGAAAGTTTTGAGACTGACGTTGAGGCACGTGAAGTCGTTCATCACCTCCTGTTTCAAAACTCCCATGGCATCTTTAGCTGCATATCCGAAAGATGTTGATGTTGCTGGAACTGTTGTTTCGAGGACATCCTCTCTCTTCGCCAGTACACCCATATAGTTGTAGTTGTGATCTGGAACACTTGTCTGTCGAGTTTGGTACAAAAACTGTGATGTGGTATCGGATCTTATTCAGTCCATTTATTCTTCTTCATTTCACGACCAATATTTGTAGAACTTGCTGATCGTTCACGAGTAAAGCATCCTGAGGGTGATACATCTCTTGAGTTCGGCGGATTGCTTGTTATGGCAGCCTGTGTGATTAGTTCAATAAATTGTGTAGCTGTTGAAAGGATGGTCCGTTTCGTGATTCCCAGTGTTGTTGTTGCCACATCTATCAGTGTAGAAAAACATATTGCAGTCCTCTTGATTGAAGTTGTAAGTTGTTCATCAAGGAAAAATCCATCGGTTCTTTCGTTGTCTTGATTTTGTGGCATAACTCTATTGATGTCACAATGTATTGTAGTGTATTGAACATCAGTGCGACCGCCAAACAATATGCACCGTCTTCTGCGTTCGAACGAAAAATTGCAATTGTATCAACAGTGTCCAGGTCCGTTGTAGGTTGATCAAATTCGTTGAAATTTGTTCGTTGCGTAGTTTTTCATATCCATCTGATCTTTTCTCGGTGAACCTAAAAGTGGAACATTGTGCGTCATAGAAGACGTATGGCGCGAACATGTCAGATATAAGTTCATGACCACATTCCGTTGCAAAGGCAGACCACGCAATATGCACATACTGACATGCCACACCAATATAAGTACCTTGAACGTAAACAGTATTCAATGGGCACTTATTCTCAAGAATTACTGAGCTGAGAATTATCACTGAGTGGTAGTATAGTAGATACTCGTGAGAATTTCGTAAAGAAATGTTTTACAGATGCATTTTTATTGAGACCTTATTTGTATTACTACCACATATTTGTTGTATGTAAGACGAACCAATGAAGAAGGTTGTGAACACACGATTTTTCATGAGCCCCTGTGTGAACATCACTGTCGTACGACCATCTTTAGTACCATAAATATGAACAGCAAACGCAAACTTGATGATTCTTCGAACTCGCTTTATCTTGGAAACTGAAGACAATACATGCTGGTTTGCTTTGAAATTGTCATCTGTAAACTGGTTCCTCTTCGAATTTCTTCAAGGCCATACCTTTTTCACCAAGCTTTTTATGAGACCCCCCATATTTGTTACAGCTTCATGGGGTTTACTGGTTTCATAGAACTGAGCCACGGCCCATTGCAGGAATGAACCCAGCTCACACTCCGTATCGCTGTGAGCAGATAGATGGTCCTCAGTTGAAAATCATTGCAAACTGTTGGGTATGAGGTTCCTTGTGAGTTCCCCTTCTTGTCTTGCCTGCCCCTTGCGTTCCACATCTGGTCCTTGTTGTGTAGATGTAGATGAACTTTCCATGTTGAATAAGTTGTTGATATGATAGTTGAGATTGGTTTCGTGAATTAATTGTTGTGCTGAACGTATTAGTAGATAGTTGTTAACGTTTTTGAAAGATGAAAATATTGGAAATTGTTTCGTGGCAGTTAATCTCGTCTCTCAATGATGTTATTCCGAGTTGAATCTCTGAGTGGGCGCGGGAAATATATGATCTCGTTCAAATTTATCGAAACGTCTGACATGTCATACAGAAGCGGGAATGTATCCTCTAAATTATAAAAATAAAGATTGAGTAACGAGTAACAGACATAATGAAATTTTTCTATATGGCAAAAATCCATCTGGAATTGAAAAAAATGGCAAAAATTAACCTTAAAATTTTTGGCATTTTTTTAATTCCAGATGGATTTTTGTCAAACAGTAAACTTTACTTAAATATGAAATTGATTTATATCCGATACATTTTCACGAATGTCACAATATTTCAGTACATACATATACCGATATATAATATGTATATATATATACATACATACATATATATTATATATATATTATATACATGTATACATTTAAAGGTATATATACCTTTGTAATTAAACATAAAGCAATATAATATAAGTATACATACGTATATATATAGTATATATACCTAAAATATATATACTTACTATGTATATATATAGATGAATGCAATGAAACAGTTACAAACACTATATATAACTTTGTACATAGTATGTTATTTAGAAAATATTGCTATACATAACGAAAACATAAATTAAATATATAGTGCGAAGAGAAATGAAGATTTACAGTATACAAAAATTCCAACTAGAATCTCTGCATTCATTAAAATTGATTTATTTCAAATAGTGTGCCATTCTTGAACGTCTGACATTCCTGTCCGTTACACGTTCAAGAATGTCACACTGTTTCAGTTATATTACGCGTCATGGCACAAGAACACAAAACAGTGCATAAATTTTAATTCAATGCTAAATTCATATAATTATCACAATTATCACGTAATAAGAAGTGTTCTCGCGACTCAAATTATCAAGTGCAACTACTATTGCTCGCGTTATACAGATCTGATTATCTTATAGTTTAAAATTTTCGTTCTCTAACAACTCTCATCTTCCTCACACTTCGATTCAATATCAACACAGCCATCACCCATCTCAAACAACAATCTAAATGTATCAACGTTTCAATTATTATTAACCTTCAATTCTCGTCATGGCTTCATCATCAACCGAGATGTCGCTGAGGGACACCAAAATGTTCCAGAAGGCTGTTTTCGGTGGTAACATTAAAAAGGGAGCAGAAGACCGTAATCTGCTTCCAGAATGTTGTGTAAAACTGTATCACCCACAAAACGCAACGCAAATTGGAACCACTGTACTTTCTGGAGGAGATGTATCATTACGTCGTTATCTCCATGGTTACGATCTCGTTAATGGGCCGGGGCAAGACTTGGTGCTTATTTGTAATATATCCCTGACTCAGACAAAATACCAGGAGAAATTAGATCAAAACTGGAACTACGTTCATGCATCAAGAAAGAAGTCCACGGTTCTGGCGGAAGTACCACCGACTACGTTAGGAGACGTCAAGTTTGAAATTTTCTACCCTTGGGATAGTCGTGCAATGGTAAACAATGATGAGCAGCCGCTGCCAGCTACATCTATATCAACCCGCTCGAGAACTCCAAGCCAGGCTGGTTCATCTTCAAAGAATTGTACTGGTAGTCGCTCAATTCGAAATAGTGTGTCACTTGGTAACAATCAAACAACCGAATCATCACTACTTGAAAAGGCTGAAAAAGATGATGTAGGGAATAAGATAAGTTGCCATAAGTTCAGCCTCACCAACTACACATATCAGGAGCTTTTTGTGTACATCAACCAAATTCACAATGTGCAAAACCCTCTCCGCAATATTTATGAGGCACACAAGACTGTGTTGATGAAAGAGCTTGGAACAAATTATTTTCATTATGTCCATCGTATGTTGAGTGTGACCTGTCCTTCCGATACTGATTCGGACCCATGTCTCCAAGCCATTTGTACTGTTGACAGTAGAAGTGGCTGTTATTCTTCAAAGGAGACCAGTACTGTTCTAATCGTCGATGGTCGCCATCGTCTATCCTGTATTGCGTAACTGGAGAAGAAGGTGGACGATTCCAAATCATCATGGACTAGGCAACCCCTTCAAGTGATGTTAATCAACCGTTGTGGAGATTACACGAACTATCTGTCTTTCTCGTAAAATATCAAGTTAAGTCGTTTCACCAACATCTTAAGTGAAGAGAATATGGAAGAAGTCTCCTTACTGGACCTCATGAGCAGTATGATACTGTATGGTACAACATTTAAAAACGAATACTATGTCGGTTACCTAGAAGCTCGGAATATAGACATTTCCTAAGATAAGTTGGAATCCAACTTTTTGGATGGGGAGAAACTCAACACTGTCTTTCGTTATGCGTGTGTCGAGAAACTGTTCTACAACCACGTGTCTTGTTTAATTTGATGAAGGAAATGATGAGACAGTATCGAACCGCAAACCCATTCATCAGTGATGTTGGCAATGGTCTGGGAGGGATACTTTTCTTTTCACTATTGCAATTGCCTTTCTGTTCAGCTCAAAGCTAGTATTTCCCTTCCTTATTAGTATCCCCCCACCCCAGCGGTCTGTCCCAAATTGTATTTGGTGCTTCTTTCTCTTAACCTTTCACGTTCCTTTATTTTCCTTACTCCTTGATACTATTATGTTTTTGCGGTGCACGTTTGATCCTTCTCCTCTACTATACCTTCGTATGTAGGTGCGGATTGATAGGATAGTGGAACCTAAATTAGAGTTGTATCCATTGCGGCCCTGTTTTCGCGGCCGGATCACTAGTGCCGCAGATAGTGCTGGCGTCCTCACGATCTGCTTCCCACATAAGTCTTTCGCTGAGCTAGTGTTTGTATGGCGTCGTTGCCTGAATCTGTTCTTGTTAGAACACCGTTAATGTCGGTAGACAAAATTCGGTTTGGTTATGTGTTTTCAAGTTGGGGTGACTTTCGTTTTTTATTTGTCCGTCTGTGGGTGTGGAGCGGATGTATACCATTTGCGAGTGTATGCCACGTGTGTTATTACACGTGTTGATTCGTCTAAATGAAGTCTCTAGATTAAACTAAGTAATTCCTCTCCTCTATATGTACACGTGTACCATGTACTGTACTCGCCCACCATATGTCATTTCCTTTCTTACTTTTCCCCTATTTTTTATCCTCCCGAGTTCTCTTCGTCAGTCTTGTCGACGTTCAAAGTCAACATGAATCTTATTGATATTCACATTAATGTCTACTGCTGTCATCAAATGATCCCTAAGATACTTGTCTGTATGGAAGTCCGAGTGCAGTTGGTATTGTAGGCTCATGATTTTGTCTACAAAGGTGCGGAATACTCTTAACTCTGCCTCGTCGGGGGTTTTCTTTTATTTCTTCGGTGAGTGACGTTGAATGCCAGTCCGCTAACAATCTTGACTCGTTATCTGTTGAGTTGAACCATGTGCGGAGAACGTTTATTCCATCTTCAAATGTCTGACACGATTTACCTTTACTCGTAAACAAATAACGCGCGTTTCCTTTCAACATGATAAACATGACTTGGCATTTCTCCTCTGGGGTTGCGTCGCAATTTTCAGCGGTCTCTAAATACAATTCGACTATATTCTCTAGGTCTTCGTCGTAAACGCCGGAGGAGGTTGGTTGGCCTTAGTAGGCTTTTATGATTGTAGTGACATCCCTTACCGTTTGGTTGTAGGTGTTACAAGAGCTCTATTCAGGATTTGCGTACGTTGGGCTGGGCTGTTCTTGTCCTGCCTTCTTAGATCCTTTGTCAGGTTGGAATTTACTGTTCTTGTCTTTTTTATCATCCTTTTCATCTGATGATGATGAATAATTACCGTCGTCATCTCGATCTGGTATTCGCATCTTCACCACGCTATGGTTTTGTTCGAATTCCCCCTTTTTGTCTTCATTCCTCTCTTCTTTATTCGATGCTGCTTGTATTCTTCAGCTGCACCTTCTCCTCCAACTAGTTCAAAATCGTCAAGGTTTTTCTTCCCCTTTTCCACTTCAATCGGTATATTGGCTGTGTTGATTGGGTTTTCCTTTAGTTCCCTCTCCTCCTTTCGGTACTTCGTACCAATGTATTCTTCTCTGTATATGTAGAATGCTACCCAAATGGAGCACACTAACGTGGCTTGTGAAGTTGTACAATCAACTTCAGGGGGAAAACCGCGTCGGGCTGACAGTATGGAACTACGAGTAGACTACCGTAGTGATCGGGAATTATGCAGGTATCGAGGTTTTGGAAGAGAGGTTGTATACAGTGGAGAATGGAGAAAGTTGGAGGTTAAGGAGTGATTGGTGTACGCAATAGTGGTGGAAAGTGGTGGAAAGGAAAGGAGTGATAAGCGCAGTAAGCAGCAGGGCGAGGCCAGGGAGCGAGATAGCAAAGGAGCGAGTAGTACGAGCGCGGGTCAATATCAATACCTACTTGTCGACTTTCTGGATAGATATCAATACCTATGCTGGTAACAAGAACTAATTGGTTTATTAATTGTAGTAAAGAAAGTAAGGAATAAAGAGGGGAAGATAAAGGGAATGGTGCAGATGGCGATCTTATGGGAAATAGGATCGCCATTCAGCGAATAATGTGGATAGAATGTCCTTGTTGGCAGAAGCTTAGTTTCAAGCTTTTATCAGTCACACGTGTATATTATCTGGTATATTGTCACGTCTATACTGTATTGTGTTATTCACTTGGAGGATAATATCCTCCAAGTGAATACCACTGTGTAGGTAGAAATAATATTATTACGAATAATATTATGTCATAGTATGTCTACTACACGGTATAAGATGCCTACTATTACCTCGATCGGAGTCGGTCTGGGTCCATAAAGATACCTCTTTGTATTAGTAGATCTCTCCATTCTATCACGACTGTTCTTGGCCAACTTCTGAGAGTATGTATCTTGAACGACGTTATAAAATACTGCCATAGGATTTCTCGACGCATCTTGAAATTCTGGTGGGCTGAGAGTATTTCTTGGAAATAATCCTTGAGTTCCAGTTTACAGGCTATTAGTTTGGACTTTGATGCATCTTTTTGCATTGGATCTGGATCATCTGGATAATTTTGGTATGTCTGGTGGTCGTTTTTTCTACTTCTTTCTGCTTTATATGGTCATCGCTGTCTGTTTGGTTTGAATATGGGCTCTCCGCTTGGTCCTTGCGTTTTTCGTTTATATCGTCATTTTTATTACCGATCACTTGATGATTTACTGGATTGGTGGTTACTCTTGGTATAGGTTTTACTGATCTTAAACCGTGTTTTGAGGAGCTAGTTTAGTCGTCATATTTGCAAATTGCCTTTTGTCTTTTCAAGCTATAACTGTCGTTCACCTTTCTTGTTCTCTCTCCTTCCTTCTCAATTGGTTCTAATTATGGGTTTTATTTCTACTTAGATATTTGATATGTACGTTTGATAAATCGTGCTGGTAGTTAAGATTACTCTACTTTACTTTAAACACGTAATTACCGACTTCCCCGTTTTGAACAAAGCGCGTCTTTCACTAACCCTAAGCTCGCGGTTAGTAGCCGTCCTCAATTGAACAGCCTTGCTACAACAATCCGCCTTTCACATCGACGTTTTACGTGTCGTGACGCGGTGGCCTCTTCCGTTCTAACCTGGATCAGGTGGCGGTATGATATCCTTAGTGATGCTTTTCGCATCGTTGTTTATTAAATTGATTCTTGATATTCTTTTTCTTTTCCGACCCAAACTTTTCGTTCCAGTTTGTTTTTATACATGCAAAGCTCATTTCCACTGTGGACCTGACTACACGTGTAGTGTCAGTCTTTTCTAATTTCCTTTCCGTGTCCTGCATACAGGTCATAATATGATCCTTCAAAGCATAACAAAAATGTGGACCTGATTGCTCAATTCTCTGAAACATTCCCACACGTGTTGGATTCTTCAAAAATATTTGTATACTGTAAACATATATTGGTGTGTGTGTATCATCCTACTGTGCCCTCCATTATTCCAAGTCACTGTAACCTATGTGACAACAAGTCACTGTAAAACAGTTCTCATACTGTGGCCTTACATGGCAGTTATGTGGTCTGTTTAGTAGACCTGGTATCAGCCGCTTCCTCCGCTTCTTGGTTGTCCCCTTTTCCTTGCAAAAAAATTGTCTCGTGCGTTTCTTGACATTTAGCTCGCTATTCTTCCACAAGGGTGTTATTGGAGAATCGTTTTGAAAAGTCAGAAGAAACAACATGGATTACCAAGAGAAGAGCTGCACTGGCTGTTTGGCTAGCTTGGCTTACTATTTTTCTTTAGTTTGACAACAGAAACAGTGGCCATCCTCATTCCCCAATAGTGGCGGGCGGTTCCTTCTCACTGGAAAAAACTGTCCTGACCAGGCTGGTCATAACGACTTTCCTGTCCAAGTTCAAGGTTCCCAGGGTTTTTTCTTATTGCAACTGCTCAACAAGAAACATCTCTTTGGACAACTCCAGGTTCCCATCTTTACGTTCAGTATGAAGAGGAATCAAGGAAGATAATATCATCTGAATTGGTCTTGAAAGAAACAACTATCCCTGGGCACTCCCTTTTCGTAAGACAGGGGTACTATCAACATCATGGCGTTGGATGGAGAGGATGTCGTGAACTTCAGTGCCATATGTACTTGATTCTGGATGACATTCAGATGAAGAAATCTGTGTATTTTTCTTATAATGGAAGTTTCAGGAAAGATGTAGAAGAGGCACCTTCAAGAAGTATCCCTCAAGACAACTCCCAGGGAAGTGAGAATTGTGATTCAGATGACGGATCTTCCAGCAGTGACAGTTTAGTAATCAAACCAGTAGGAGGTTCGGAGTCTGTTTTTACTGACCCGAATGTCATTCCTCGAGAACAATTTTTCTGGGTTCTATTTTTCTCTATTAGGTTCATTGCGTTTATTTTTCTATTGTTTTCATGTTGTGTTTTCATATTTTGTTGAAATGGTGCCAAAGTTAATGATTTTGTCAGTGTTGGTAAAATAATAAATTCAATTTCTGAAGTAGCTTGTTCAGCTATCAATTGATGTATTCGGAAGAAGGCATATGCTTGTAGTATTTAGGGATATGTTTAATTATAATTTTTTATATACCTTTAAATGTATACATGTCTACACCATACACATTTTCATATATATATACGGATGTGATACACATGATGTATATCACTTTATACATATATTCATATCTTGAAGATATTAATAGCCTATTAGTATGTTCAAGATATGAATATTAATATATGTCTGAGACATTCTGAAATTTTGCATATAACATATGTATACTTAGAATATATATACCAATATGCATATATACATATATACATATATACATATATACATATATACATATATACATATATACATATATACATATATATATATATATATATATATATATATATGCGTATATGCGTATATAAAAAGATACATAAATTTGTCTACATAAATTTGTTTACCTTCTTCTGTATATATATTTGTATATGTATGTACTGAATAGTATGACATTCCTGAAGGTGAAACGGAAATAAATCAATTTTACTGTAAGCCAAAATTCCATCTGGAATTAAATTAAAAACCAAAAATTAACTTTTAAATTTTTGTCAAAAAAATGCCAAAAATTAAAAAGTTAATTTTTAGCATTTTGTTTAATTCCAGATGGAATTTTGGCATACAGTATTTTTATACTGTTTCATAACCTAATATGCATGACATTTTCGTTGAAAATCAAATAAAATTGATCCTAATATTGTCAAAATATTATTAAAATTTAATCATATTATGGAATGTGCAAACACAGGGAGAAGTATGGAGGGAAAACTTTTATATTCGTACCATTACGATTTCAGATCCGGAAATGGTGACCAACCTATCAAATATAAATTGAAACCTTAACACGATATTGATACTAAATATAAGCAGTTCCTACTGTTCCAAAATTTACGTTACCATTACAATTTCGTTTCGAAGCAAGTTATTAATACGTTACTACCAGTCGATTCAAAGCAACTTAGTAAATAGCAAGGACAAAACTTACCTATCATTCGAATGCCCTGCCAGTGAAACGGCCAGTGTTGGTAAGAAAAAGCAGTGATGGAAGCAGGGGAGGCGAAGTAATGGGACACCCTCCAGCCAGTAAACAACAACGGATGAGTCCTCGATTATCTGGAGCACAAGGTAGAGGTTTCGCACGAATAGGGCAGAGAAGCACAAGAGAAAATGGCAGTGCTACACAAGGTTCTGTCCAAAGTTCGGCTACAGGGAACAACAACGCTGTTGCTT
>JAULBU010046096.1:0-13654 GCA_032358235.1 Odonthalia washingtoniensis | reverse complement strand
CTTGTGCCGTGTATGGTTTGATGGCGTGTTCTGTGACATTGCGGCCTCCGAGCCACATGGGTTCGTGCTTTGTCAACATATATCTGATCTTTTCATGGTGTTTCTCGGGTACTCAGAGTGGTATATCTGCCGCCTTCGTTGGGGTTTCGTCTTGATCCATATGTGACTCGCGTAGGTCCGCTAGATGTGTTGTTAATTATCGGCCGGTCTTTGGCGGATTTCCCGCGATTCCGAAACAAGGAAGGTGATTTCTCTGATGATTTCTACTCGAGGACTAGACCGAACATTTGGGCGTGAGAAATATTTGACTTTAATAGCGAGGTGGGATGTGGAACTGTGATAGAAATATGTAGATTGAGAAGGAATACCTGCAGTTTTTATCCAGTTGGCAACTAATATCCGGAAAGATTTTAGTCGGTTACATCTCCTATTCCTTCACCCGCTAGACTTAAATGGTCGTCGTAGAGAAGTGATATTGGTTCAGAGAGAAATAATCCTTGGCGAGCAGTTGCGATTGGATCCAAGGTTTGCGTTTTTGGTTGAATCACCCTCTGTTCCGCTACACATATCTTTGTTGGATTCGTCCTCTTGGCGTGTATATATTCATGTTCTACTGGAAACGGCCGAGCTTTCAAGAGGCTCTTGTACAGTTTCCTAATTATGGGAAATGTGGTGCCGTCGTCAAGTTCAACTAACCGCTTACGTGGGCGGATTACTTCGACATGTTTGTCACGGAAACCACAACTGGCGATGATAGACTTTGCTAGTAGATCGTCCACATAGGACGTCACCATCTCCGACTGTAATCCGAGTTGTGCAGCTAATTTTATCGTCCCCACTATTTTAAGCGATCTATTGTTAGCGTCTTGTATGTTGGTCGATCCTTTGAGGGCCTTTATGAGTTTCTCCGACCCATACGGTAGGTCGGAGCGTCTCCTAAAACTGGAACCGATACCAGTATCCAGAAGTACAGCAAACCGTTTTTTTGAGCGTAAAGTGAGACCACATTGGCTTAGACATGATATTTGCGTCTAACAAACACGAAAACCGTGCCTTACGCGCTTGTAGGGGTTACTTTCAGCTATGGGCGTCGGAGACAACCAAAACTATTTGGTGGTAATGGTGTTTTGGGTGCGACGGAAGTGACAAGAGGGACATGATGACTTTTTGAAAAAGTCCTTGGGCAACCCAGGATTTTCTTTTCTACAAAAGAAGAAGCTTCAGAAAGTTCCTGAATCAGATTCCCTGGATCTCTCTACTGTTTTTGGTAACGTCCTTTCTAAGGGTTGTTGTCCTGCTGACGTGAGGTCAACTCCAGTTTTTCCATGCAGTATGTTTTAGCTGGGATACGAGTTTTTTGTGCTGTTGACAACTTGTCATAGTCGATAATGACCTGCTCCGTTTCGGAGAATTGTAGTTGACAATTTGGCGAAATGCAGTTGAATTCTTAACATTGGTGACCAATCAATGATTGATGTGCCTGATCGCTCATTTGTTGGGGGTCCACCCCACACGGTTGGGAGTTGAAGAGGGCCCACTAAAGTTGATGTATCCAGATCTGACTGTATTTTGATACAGGTTGGTTTCTTTTCCCATTATCGTGAATAGTAACTCGTTGGTGTCCACGGAATCATCTGGAACTACCATTCTGTATTCGGTATCGGACGATTTTTGATCAGCTAGTTCTTCCGCGAAGTGTACTTCGCGAGATGATTCGATCTCCGAGCGGGTAATGTTGAAGTCCACGTTCCAACGCGTCGTGCTCTGTATGCATCACCTTGGTATTTGGCATACTGAAAAAGGAGGTGGAAACTTACCTTCTTACGGGGTTCATTTTACCGGAAGCGTGCAACAATAGTCCAGGTTCTTCGTACAAGTAATTCAACGAAGAACGTACTCATTTTCCAACTCGTCATGGACATTTCCACAGCGATATGCTGCGTCGTTCAACCTGGACGCAAAGTCCAGGTCGGATTCAATAATCAACTACGGTTTTTTGCGTGAATTATTCACATTCTTATGTAGAACTACGGTGTGGCGTACGTCCACAACAAGGATTGGACAGATTCTGGTAAACAAGTAATACCTTTGGAGCGAGCTTCATTTCTTGTTGATCGGAACTGTCTCGGCGGTTTCCCTGTAAGGAACTGGGGAATAACCACGTAATTCTGTGCATCGGACAGAGAGAGCATGTCACATGTTTTTACCATTCTGTAGAAGAAGTAGAAAATTAGTATCAATTCGTCGACAGAAAATGGGTGTTCTTTCATCGTCCACTCCAGACTCTTGAGGTGTTTGCGTGATTCTCCAGTGGATGCACTGTCGCGACCACCGCTGACCTGCGTCAGGAGATAATACCGATACGACATCAAAGTAGTATCTTTCCAGGCTGTACGGATTGTTACAAGCTGCCTATTACACGTGTCACCGCTTCGTTTACCTTACTTTTACTGCGGGTTACCTAATGTACTGATAGCGGTCCAATGTGTTAGTATCCTCTACCCGCTTCAGCATTCTTGGCGCACAGCTGATCGTCCAGTCCTGACTCGCCAGGTGGTTGGACAGTCGTTACGGACTTCGAGATATCGGCTCGCCGGTTAGTGGCGAATCACCCAGCTCTGTTTGCGGCCGGCCATTAGATACAATCTAACTTTCAACGCATGTTTCATCTTCCAGTGGTACTGCGTGCTTTGGTGATTTAACAGTCGTCTTTTCTGATTGCCCGTTTTGGAACATTCCGCTGTGTTGATGGTTTTCAGTAGATGAGTAGCTTTTCTTTATTGTTACCCTCGAGTTGTGGATTGGTCATATATATAATATATCTTACGCGCCGGACGCGGCCCTTGTCACCGCCGTACTGGCCTGAACTCACACGTGGATGAGCATCGTACATTACTGTACATTGCTGCGATTGTGTACAGTAAGTCGTGCCCATTTTGGTGTGAATCTTATTATACAACCTGTATACACTGTGTTTGATCATGTGTCTCGTACATTTGGTTGACACGAATGTTTGCATTCCGACCTTGGTGTAGTGTAAATCATTGTACATCGACACGTATCTACTATGTACCCCACCAGGCATGACAACTGTCAGTGAACCTCACTCTCGGATTGGTCCCCTGCCTTTTTTCTCTCCTCCTCACTCCTTCTCTTCCTTCAGTTGTGCGACCGAACGACTAGTCGATAGTTCGAAACTCTCTCTTCTTACTTTTCCTTCCCTCTAAATGCTTATCGAAGTCCAACCGATGGGGTCCATCCTCAACTTGTTTTCATCAATGAGCGTTAAGAGCGAAGATGAATAATAACCTCCAATCTTCGTCAATTATTCAGCGGGATTAGCTGCTCCCGGAATCTAACTCATTCTATCTAATTATTCATTAGAACATGACTGACGCAAATCTAAGATGTCTATCTGCGGCCTCTTCTCATCTTTTTCGATAGTTTCAAAGACTGAACGACTATGTACATGCGCCTCCATCTCTTCATTCCTTCCCAGTATCTCACTCATCTTCTCTGTTATCAAAAACGCGTTGTCGAACCCCAACACAAGCGCATGGGTTTCAGCTGCGAGGATCGAGCTCGTGACTCTTCGGCAGCGATTTGAGCCATAATAAATCAGGTTTGATATACCTTTCTCATCGACCATCAATGTAACAAAACCTAATAGACTGCGCAACTTCTTGACGTTTGCGAACGAATCATAGGTGAATATTACAATGCGCATGGTTTTCATGTCCAATTTTCGGTATATCAGTCCTCATTCCCTCGTCTCTTTCATATGGTCAATTGTCTCATATAACGTCCTAAATTCACCCATCGTCGTCTCTTCTATTCCATGTGCAATCAACTGGATATTAGCACAAACATCAGGTCTTGTTCATACTTCTATGTACTGGCCAAAGGCACGTCGACTCGCAAATTTCTGCTGAACTTCTGGTCTCTTCAATTTATCTATTTCGGACGGGTGGTTGATTATAATCGACCCGTCTCCTTCTTTCTTCAGAATCATTCCATTGAAAGGGGTCGGCTCCTCCTCTAAGAATACACGGACCTTGCTGATGAAACTACATGACGCAACCTCCTTTTCGTCCAGAAACTCCTTTGTCTCCATCTAGAATGAGTAGTTCACTTGTAGTACGACTATTCCTGAATTTGCACCATCGGCATGATGCCGGAGCAACATTCAAGGATCAGATCGGGGTTTTTGCATGATCAGGTTAACAACATGATGGGCAAGATACAAAAGGTACCAGTGCAATCCGCTCTATGGTATCTCGTACCATGGCCTAACAATGTTCAACACTTTGTCCGGGGGAAGCCCCATTTCCTTGGGTGCCGAAATGTATACATCGCGCTTCAAGTCTTACTCTCTTTAGTCCGGCTTAATTTGTACGTAGACTTGCGTAACATCACGCGCGAATGCTGTCATATTACCCATTGACGGTACCAGGCTCGTTACCAAATGAAGTTGCGATATTTGAATCGTTACTGCTTTTGTTGCTATGTTTGTGGCGCCGTCATCGCTGTAATTTTGCTCAAATAAGCTACTATTTTCGCGGAGTCCCTTCCCTGCTTTCTTAACTCATGAACAATTCGAGAACCAGAAACGCGGGTACCAGGTTGTATTTTGGAGCAACTGATCGGAATGAATTTGCCATTTTTCAAAAGAACAGTCAGCTCCTTCTACCTACAATCAACGAAATCTTTGGATCGATCCTTTTCCGATTTCTTGCTCGTCCCTGGATGCGAGCTGTTCTCATCCTTGCGGAATTGGAAGACATGCGTCTGGTTTATGTGGGCGGTTCCATACTTTTTCTCTTATTATTGATGGTCTTTGCCGATAGATTCAACATGCTCTTCATCACTCTTCCCACCTTCCGTTTCTACCGTACATAGCCTCTGATAGAACTCGGCACTTGGTTCCTCTAGACCGTCTTCTCCAGGTTCATTCCACTTCGACTTCACCCATTGACGCACGGAAATGTATCTGAAGATCTTCCTCCCTCTCGAGGTATGGACCACGGGCTTCGCCCCTGTAATTATTACGAAGTATGCGGTCCTTCCCATTTCTGCTGCACTTGCCTCTAAACGAGTACGCGGATCCTGCAGGTAGTTATCTGAGTGTAGACGATTATTCCTTTTCCTTGAGGCCACATGGGTGTTTGAGTTCAAACGCTACCCGCATCTACGTCTGCTCCCTTGCTGCATGTCAGAATCGATCGACCTTGCTCGCTTCAGCAGAGTTAGGGACTAAGATGTCCGTGCTGGTCTTTTAATCGCTCCCAACACTATCAAGATTGCGCACAGACCCTCTAAGTCGACCATCAAGTTAACGGCGAATAATGCAATTTTTAGGCACTAATTGTCCTTCATATTCTTCCCTACATCAGCCCTGTTTTTCTCTAACGCTGCCCTCAATGGCGCGTGGTACCTCCACATGGTCCCTATTCCTCCGGAGTTTCAATTGGCGCTTCGTCGAGTTCAATAATACAGGCTTCCAGGTTCCCTTTTTGCTCCTTTTGTAAATAATTCTACCCCCGGATCTACCAACAAGGAATCCACGGCCCCCTGGTACGCTAAGTTCCATATACCTTTGATTTCTCGCCATACTTCTGTGGTAGATAAACATTTTGTCCACATGTACTCGAAAATTAAACCTCAACCCGTCTGCCCCAACAGTCAGCTTGCATATTCTTGGCCAAGCCGCAGCAAATATGCAAATTTGGCAATCTTGCGCCAATTTGGCTATCGATGATCTTGTCGTGTGGTCCAACTTAATTCCCTTCGATCTCTTGAGAATCTTCTGAGTGGAATGAAGGCTGGGGTTCTCAAAGACCTTATGTATCCGCCACAACTTTGCCTCCGTATTCAGTGCATAGATAACGTGATAAACTCCTCATTTGTTCACAAGAAATAATTCTCCAGCATCAATTCCTGAGTTCTTCAGTGATACGTAATGGTACAGTTCTGGAAGGATATGTGGAGGCCGTTAGAAAACCTGTCCTTCATGAAGAGAAGGTTTGGTATCCTCCCGTTAATGAACAATAAATTCAAATCTATGATTAGTCCCAGCTTTGGCAGTAGGTTTTGTATCGTCACCATCACCGTCCCCTTCTTCCGCCCGCCAATCCCGGTCATGCCACGATTCTGCGGCTTTATCGCAGGGCGGAGTCCGAACGTATGGAAATAGGAATTGTATTGATCCATAGACAAAAATTATTTCCTTTTAGCCGCTGGGTCAATCTTGACCCCTTCGAACTTGGTGGAATACTTTGGTGACATCTACGAGTACATTGCCGCCACTGACTTACTTTCGGCCTGGATAGTCCTGCGGGGGAGGAACGCCACTTTTGTCATGTATGCCTGTATCTCAGCCATATCTTCTCTGGCCATGTACACAATGTCTCTTCCCTCTTTATCTTCCTCCTCATCGTCGTTTATCTCTTCTTCATCTTCCGCCAATGTCACCAGCATACATCGCATCATCTTCTTTGAACATGTCATAGACAAATGCCAGGTCATCTTCGGTTAGCATGGTAGTTTATTGCTTCTCCTCGAGCTTGCGCACGGCTTCTTTAACTTCGTCCTCCTAGTAGCGCTGGTTCGCCAGATGACCTTCCTTTCCGCACATCATACAACCTTTCACGCCAAGCAGCCATCTGGGAAACTGCCTTCTTTTTCTCTGGTTAAAACCTACCCTTCATTGACCTCCACGGGCTAGCCTTCTTCCGAAATGCTTCACCTGGCGCTGTGCTTCCCGCCATAGTTCTCGTAGAGCGAGTAATGGACCGATGTATCTCGTGGGTTATTGTGAGCATCTCCTAGGGTTTTTTCCAAGCAGGCATAAATCGTCCCGCCTTAAGTTACTGGGTGCTCAACTTGTTTGCCACATGACCCAAGAGTTACTGCGCGCGCCTTAGGACTCGATCGTTGAGGGAGTCCGGAACGATTGGAATATCTATCGACGTCATCAGTTGGTCGCGCAGGTATTGCTCGCCGTGGTATGAAGTTTTCAGCTGCTTCTGGGTGCTCATCACTTTTGAAACGAAACTGCGATAATCCGTGATTTCGGACACGATTGGGTCCATTGCTGCGGAGAGTCTCATAGCCTACCAGTCTCTGAATAATCTCGTCTTCTTTTTGCGGGAATTATCCAACGTATTCAGCAAGGATACCGCCTCCCCGAAGTTGTCAATCGGCTTTGTTTGCTTGTTTAACAGTGACAAGGCGTTACCCGTCAGCATTATTGGAAGTGATTTCCATTTCTGGGTGGAGGTCAGGTCCCACATGTCAGCGTACGTATCAAATGTTTCGAGGATATCGTCTATGTATTCTCCTTAGGGGCCTATTAATTTCGTCTGCTCCACGAATGCACGTACCATACCGTCCACTTCTAGTCCCATTTCGGCTTCAGGTTGGTGTTCCTCCTCTTCCTTGTCTTGGATCTTCTCTGGTTTCGCGGTGGGTTGCTTTTCCGTTTTGTGGTTTACGTCCTCCATCTTCTCCGGGTTTGGGCCCCCATATTTCTCGTGGTCGTCATTGGAGGATGAACTAAAAGTAGAATCGTCACCTGGCTCGTCGTCCCTGCTCGCCTTCTGGGGAGTTTTTGCCTCTTTTTTGATTACCGGCTCTTCTCCTTCCATGAGTTCTCCAGACTCTTTTCTTTCATATCTAAAACCTTCCTTCACTTGTTTTTTCAAGGTTGAACCTTCTATTCCGGTGCATTTATTCGACCTTTCTCTCTCAATGTTGCTTCCCTGGGCTTGAGTAACTGTCATAGTCTAGCACGTCGATAACTTGTTCGTACGGCGACCTCTTCCTGTCCGTTTTTACATAAATGCCTCGTTTTATGAGGAGATCACTCCATTCATGTATCATAGGTTTTGTCAATGAGCAGATCGTATGGGGCCGAAATGAAGTGACGAAATCATCCCAGAGATGTTCTCCTCTCATGATTGTACGAAAGTATGCCAGGAACAGCTTGGTCGAATAATCACGCAAAGTCTTAAAGTGAGCTAGGTGCTGGGATTTCGGGGCTATTGGGTCGAGTGGGTCCGGGTCATCTGAGAAGTTAAGGGAAAGGTTTGTTCGCGTTTTTTGTCACCCGTGGTCGTCCCCTGTGTCCTTACTCTATGGCCTGAACTCCCGATCTCATCGCTAGGAAATATAGGCATCCTTCTTGATGGGCTTGGAAATTCTTGTACACTTGGTTCGCCTGTTCTCATATTTTGGAATTGGGGTCGAAGCACGCGCCTTTGGGGCATCAGCATCTTTCCTGAACTTAATTCGGACCCGTGGCCGTCTCTGGTAGAAGTTACATCTGCAATTAGCAGTTAAAACTGTAGTATTTTCCAAACTGGACGGACTGTTCCACGTTGCCGATTACACGTGTCACTTCTTCGTTTCCTTTACTTTTACTCCGGGTTAATTACTGTACTGATCGCGGTCCAATGTGTTAGTATCCTCTACCCGCTTCAGCATTCTTGGCGCACAGCTGATCGTCCAGTCCTGACTCGCCAGGTGGTTGGACAGTCGTTACGGACTTCGAGATATCGGCTCGCCGGTTAGTGGCGAATCACCCAGCTCTGTTTGCGGCCGGCCATTAGATACAATCTAACTTTCAACGCATGTTTCATCTTCCAGTGGTACTGCGTGCTTTGGTGATTTAACAGTCGTCTTTTCTGATTGCCCGTTTTGGAACATTCCGCTGTGTTGATGGTTTTCAGTAGATGAGTAGCTTTTCTTTATTGTTACCCTCGAGTTGTGGATTGGTCATATATATAATATATCTTACGCGCCGGACGCGGCCCTTGTCACCGCCGTACTGGCCTGAACTCACACGTGGATGAGCATCGTACATTACTGTACATTGCTGCGATTGTGTACAGTAAGTCGTGCCCATTTTGGTGTGAATCTTATTATACAACCTGTATACACTGTGTTTGATCATGTGTCTCGTACATTTGGTTGACACGAATGTTTGCATTCCGACCTTGGTGTAGTGTAAATCATTGTACATCGACACGTATCTACTATGTACCTCACCAGGCATAACCACTTTCAGTTAACCTAACTCTCGAATTGGCCCCCCGCCTTTTGTCTCTCCTTCTCGCTCCTCCTCTCCTTTCCGTTGCGCGATCGAATGATTAGTCGAAGGTTCGACAATCAAGGGATAAGAGGCCAGATTGGATTGTTTGAATGACGATAGTTCTCGATGTTTGACATCTTTTCGCGTTCTAATAATGGTACCGATAGATTGACTACATCATGGTCGATCCCCGTAGTTTTATTGTGTTCTCCAGACGACGAAGAATCATAATATGAAAAACTTCTGGGTCGAGCCGATGGGTTATATCAGTTTCTATTGGGCTGCTCGATATTCTCTTTTCATCGGACTTGATGTAACACGATGTACCATGGCGACCCATTGAGACGGTAAGAGTAGACGTTGGGGTGCGTCTTTCTGACCCGTGATAGGGATTTATTCTATTTTTTCTTCCTCAAACATCTAGCTTTTTTGGCTTGATGTACCGTGTTTCATGATGGCGTTGAAATCTGAACGTAAAGTGTTTACGGCTTCGGCCACTTACTCCGTTGGACATTGTATCTTTTTGGCAGGAGAATGGCTTAATTACCGTAAGTTCGTAGCGGAGGTGTTTTAATTCCTCCTTTAATTCTTCCTTGCGGGTAGGATCCTCTTCCATATTTTTGTTTTAGTCTGATACTTTCTGTTGCAGGACAGCCGATTCCTCGCCACATATGCGTTGAATGGATGCCTTACGAGTGAATTAGTCACCAAAAGGTGATGGAGAGTCCACCGAACAGACTTTTGAAACTTCGTTAGATGCATTACGCGGTCCCGCGGGTAAACGTCCGGTCAAAGACCGTGTTTTTCACGATCCGGGCCCAGGGATTCCCGTTCTCTTGGTATCGTCCATATTTGATCAATTTACACCTAGATTGTTTCTAGACTGGGATACCAGATGTATTGAATTGCACTCCAGAGAGGTGGGAACGGAGCTCTAAAGGGAGTTCGTGATCCTTCTTTTCGAGTAGCTCGTTTTGGTGCTTGCATTCCACCAAGAAGGGGAGGGAGAGATCGTATTGGCGCAGGTGGCCGTACATGGATTGGGTGCGTATTGATCTTAGCGCGGATGTAAAGCAGTGGATTATAATGCGACGTAGTTTGAGTTGGACAAAGAAACGAGATTGTAAAATTCTTTTGGGTGGCTCTTGCAAGAGAGATTGATATCCTATCGTAGCCGAATCCGATTTCGTTATGGTCGACGAAGTGCAAGTTTTGGGGTTTGGTTCACACTCGAAGTTGCTTCTATTCATTAAACTTTACGATAGGTACACGCAAAATCCTCATAAGTAGACTCTATCTGCTGCCGAATAGCAGGCGAGCGGGAGCCACAGGTACAGTGAAATGGGCAACAATGTCCGAAATAAAGGTGGCTATTGTCAAAATCCATACAAAAATTGTAGTCCTACACAAAATAAGAAACATGACAAAAGTCAATGAAAAATAAACGTGTCCAAAAAATAATTGCACCACAGACGAAGATCGCCGAAAGAAGCTAAATTGGAGAAAGAATTTATGGAAAAACTATTGGATATGGGGGTGATGGAAAATGCAGTGTCACCTTGGGAAGCGAATAATTTTTGCGTTCCAAAAAAGGATAACGTAGTTAGAGTAACTACTGATTACAGATCGTTAAATAATTTAACTGTCACGGACACATACGTCAAGATCCCATACAATGATTGCAGTCGTTGTGAGCAGAATCTGTAACAGCAATTTTTCGGGGTTACCACGACTGCAGTCATTGTAAAGCATGATACACAGTCTGAAAGTTTGCGGTATGTTTGGTATGAATGCATAGTCCTGCAAGGAAGCTCTGTAGAATTCTGTAAGCAGTGAAAATTAAAAAAATAATTCCCAGTAGTTTTGGTTGGTTCCTGTCTGATTTTAGATTCACATTCTATGTTTGACGAAGACAGTTTTTTATCTTCAACCCAAATGAGCGGATTACGTAACTTTCGCAGCTTTATTTTCCCACATCTTCATCATTTGCCCAGTGAAGTCATCCAGAATCATCAATCACTTTCTAACCATGAGCAATCGACGATACGATCCCAAGTTAGTGTGGGAATTCCTTTTCCCTGAACGACATTTTCTGGAAATGGACAACATTAATGATAGTTCAATGGATTATGCACGTATTGTTCGTTTGAGGAAACATTTTCAACGTGCGGCCGTCGCCATTCGACAGAGACTACGAGGAAATGAGCATACACCATTAAATTTTCTCAAAATTCTACTGGACGTGCTGTGTTTGGTCAACTAGTGGATTGTTTTCAGTTAGAAGATTCACAGTTTGACAAAGAACCAAGAATGCCGATATGGTCCTCTTTTCTTGCTCTTGTATTAAATTCTTCATTATATACATGCGCATCATTTCACGAACTTGATACATGTTGTAAATTATATGGTGCTCCAAAAAATATGATGAAAAAGAGGACTTCATGACAATGAAGAGAGGGCTTTCGGCAACTGAGATACTTGGAGATGATCAACGTGAACTACATGAAATTTTAGATTTTGAAGCAGGAGAAGATCGTACTAGTGACTTAGAAACATTGGAAACTCTGATAACAAAATTATGTGTACCATCGATCTGTCCAATGTCAGCAGTCATGATAGGCGACGACCACTAAGCCGTTTCAATTGCGACTCAAACGAACCCAAAGAAGGGTAGGTCAGGTCCATTTGCTGATGCAGTCTTTTCAGCTGATTTAAGATTGTTGGCAGCTGTTGCAGTCCGTCGACGTGGGGAGGACGAATCAGTTGTTACATCTGTTAAATGACTCATTGCCCCTTTGAGTAGGCATAACACTAAACTGAAAGTCGCCTTTTTAGACCGATGGTACAGATCTTTCAATATCATAGAAGCACTAAAAGAGGAAGGTGTGTATGTATTTGGCACTGCGAGGGACTTCGAGCGTACCTCAAACAAATTTGGTCCCTTTCAATTCAACGACAACGAAGACGGTGCTCCTAAATTAATTGAACAATCCTGTAGAAATATTTCAAATAATACACAAACAGTTCCGCCCCAATCTTCATCAGCAAATGTTCCATCTACATTTTCATCAACATCTGCCCATGTCTTCAGAAAGTATTTATGTAGTAGTGGACGCGGTTGTGCCGTTGAGCTTTCAGCTGACTCCCGAAATTAAGCGATAATTTCTGTAGGTCGACGGAACGGTGGTATTTATGGTACTGGTATTACAGTTTTCTATTCGAGAGAGATTGAAGGGGACCCTTTATTGCCTTGGTGTGAGAGAAACTGTATCACAATTCAGAAGCAGGGTGTGATGCATCAAAGGAATGACCGAAATACTATCAGAAATTGATATTCTCCAGCCGTTTCTGATACTATTTTATGTGTTTACAGAATCAGCACCTTCGAGGGTTAACCGGAGCCCAGGTCTCCTTAATTTGGTTCGTAATGAGGTTTGGTAGAGTTACTAGTACTAGTGCGGCCAGGCTCTTGCCTATTTCTTCAAGTGATCACGAAGAAATGATGGATGCTACTAATGCAGATAATGACATAATGTCTGGGATTTTAGGCCTACCTTGTGGTGAAACAGCTCTTGAAGGTGCTCCTGTGTACGAAATAATACTCTCGATTTGGCTAATGAGGCTTCTTGGTGGGGGACGCGTGGCTAAATCTTTGCGTTTGGATCATTTAAACGAACCAAAGGTTGCAACTAACATACCCCTTTTCTTGATGAAGGCAGGATTTGAACAGAATAGTATACCGTTCTATTTTTTGGTGGATTTTACGACATTGGTCTAATAGCTCGTGTATGTGCATTGCCACATGGTTTTGTTCGGATGGTGATCTGGAGAGGGAATTTGATTTACTTGCTGAATCCCTTAAAGGCCTTTGTAGCTTGGTCGTGGTATCGAAGTTGCAAGCTGATTCAGGTGTATTTCATGAATGGAATCGATCACATTGTTCTGATTTGGATAGTACGTCTTTGTTTTTGAAACTGAATGCCTACATTCAAGAGGTGTAATTTTGGGGTGGATGTCACATCTACTAGGCCATGCGAATTTTGGGGGTCTGTGTAGGTTACATACAAAAACGTACAGTGTTTGTATGGTTACGGATGGTACCTGAAGAAAACATCTACACACTTTGAAGATAAAATGTATGGGACATTAACTGTGGCATACAGATAATGTATATTTTAATTTATGAGGCATAGAAATTTACTTACAGACGGCCCAGAATAAATGGAAGAAATTGTCCCGGCCAATATACATTGTTTGAAAAATTACACGAATCTATCATTGAAAATTTCTTTCATACACAGAAGATTTTTGTGTATGTTATCTAGGCTCGTAACTACACATTGTGT
Organism: Odonthalia washingtoniensis; assembly: GCA_032358235.1. NCBI lineage: Eukaryota > Rhodophyta > Florideophyceae > Ceramiales > Rhodomelaceae > Odonthalia > Odonthalia washingtoniensis. Next base: position 217 of record JAULBU010046096.1, on the reverse strand, counting down.
ATAAGACGTTGAATGAATACTTCATATAATACTCCGAAAATTGTAGTTTTTAATGTAAGTCACATTGACTTTTACATTCATGTGCTGAATGTTTGAGTGTATGCACACTACATTAATTCTTTCATGTGCCGTATGTAATGGACAATGGTTCATCCATTTTACATTCATTTCATGAATGTGAAAGTGGATGGTTATTGCGTTTTCTGATGTATATATC
>JAULBU010046085.1:0-13655 GCA_032358235.1 Odonthalia washingtoniensis | reverse complement strand
AAAAGTGTGTATTTTCCTCCATATGAAGTTGGGGTTTTCGTAAAACAGAAGAATTCTAATTTTTTACAAAAAACTCAACTTCGTGAAAATGGAGGCACCTTTACTACAGGTACCTTCGCTCTCACGGTGACACTATATCCTAAACTATTTCGTACTGTTCCACACTTCGTAAAGACAAAATCTAACATCTAATAAGTGAATTCCACTACTTGTGTGCTTGGATAGAATGACTTGAAGCCATTCTAACTAAATATAAAAAACTAGATTAGTGTTCACGACCTCGAAAGGGCCGGCAAGTCATGTTCTGCTTTCTAGCCTCCACAAATTCCTAAACGACTTCCTACCTTTCCACATCTGCCAAGTGCGAAAAGGTAGGAAATCGTTTTCCCTTCTTCGATTGGAAGTGAGAAAATGAAAACCCATATAAATCTAACAAGTCGTTCCAACAACGAATTGTACCCAATTTTGAAAAAATAGGTAAGCGTTGACGATCTCACAAGGGCCTGGAAGTCATATTCTGCTACCCAACCTGCACAACATCGCAACGATTTCCCACATTTGGACACTTGAGGATGGGGAACAGAAAAATTTAACAAGATTGCTTGACTTGAAAAGGAAGGGGGAGACATAATTATCAGAAATTGATGAAAAGATTCCACTCGATAGACATTTCACATCCATTACAGGTAGGTAAAATATTATTGTTATGAAAACCATTTCATCTCTTCAAATTATCATAACAGTGATTTTACTAGGTAAATGGTTTATATAAATTTATGGGAATCATGTTCCTAAAAAATTCCTTCCATTTATGACTAATTCCAATCGCGTAACGGGCATGTAATAAACAGGTTCAGATAAATAATCTCTGTTGAAACTAGATCCAGTAGCTCAGCATAGACTACAATAATTACGTATTTTAAGCTAACTAATCAAATCATAATTAATGTAACGACTGCTACAGTACCCAACTTACACGCACCCCACCAACTATACGCACTGTCATACTCTCTGTCTCCCCTAACCTTAAGACATCTTTACTGGGCGAAATCGAAAGACAATGGTGGAAACTTCTTAAGCTCCGCCGTAGCTGCCAATGTACTGTATTTGGTTCAGTGTGTGCCGTTCTTCACCAGTATAAGAACTTCATTCTCCCCTTTCTTTTTTACCCTTTCCAATCACTTCACTTTTGTACCAAACAATTATTTAACAATCAGTTTTTATTTGTCACCAACGTTGTGTAATCACTATCGGTAATATAATTTTCACCGAATTTGTGTACTTACCAGACGTCACACTTGTCCTATTCGCTGCTGAAGCCTCCCCCGCCATCAGACCACTTTTACTGCATACTGACCTTCTTACCCTTGCGCTACGTTTCTGTGCACTGCCTCTGCCCTGCGTCCTTCTCGATCCACATCGTACACGTGTCATTCTCGGTCTTCATATTACACGTGCCACACCCTAGCCAGAATCATATACCAGGCTTCCTCACCTTACACCGATTATACTAGGGCTACCGAAACGTTAAGACTAACCAAGACGCTGATTGTACACCGCTTAGTCATACACTGTTCGCGGTTCTAGGTTGAACCAGACGACCTCTTACGAATGCGTCCCTTCAAGCTCTTCAATGTAGGCATTCAGTACGTACACTAATTGTATTCCAGGCGGCTTTCCTGTATTCATCTCTGATTTTTTGTATTGCTGGTGGTCTTTCACACCCTGCTGTCATGAATTTCTTGTTGCAATTTAATAAACAAGTTTTACAGCAATGCTCAAAATCGCGGGTAACATAATTTTTTATGATGAATTGTCGCAACTGCACGTAACTACAAAACACTGAATCCCCGGTCCTAATAAAATTACCATTTTTTTGACAATATGGATACCCAGTAAGAAACTACGATATTTGAATGTCTAACCTACGATTGGTTCAATGCGTGAGTTCATTGAATGAATGAAAGGTATGGGAAACTGGACATTTAACTGCGATGTATGAAGGGGATGAACTTGAACTAGAAAAATAACTACTGACTTCCATGAAACGAGAATGTAGAACCGGCCTAAATCTGTACAGTTCCTATGAAGGAGTAGTTTACATTGATTAAATATTTGGTTTCGTGCAGTTCACTGTATGCAAACTGCTTGTATGCGTTTAATCAAAGCAGAAATGTGGATGTTACAGTAACCAGAATCTTTACAAAATGAAAGAAAATTCAGTACGCATCCGTGTCAAATTTCCGTGCATGGAGAAATTCATAGTACACCATTACACAATTAATCGATAATTTCCATCTGTACGATGACAACGCGATTGGCCGTAATTTTATGGAGAAGCATAAATGTGTTTAAGTTTATAAATCTTCGCATGCATTAGTTCTGTCAATGGTTACCTTTCAATGCACATACATCTACTGTTGGTTAATGAATGCACACTACAGTTATTTCTGGAAATTAGGGAGAAAGCTGTATGGTCCACAGTACCCGGTACTAAAGATATCGGAGAAACAGCTTTGCTAAAATGGTAATAGGTTACAAAATATGTAGAAATAAGTAATTGAACTAGACATGGAACCAAGAAAGTTGTAAATACCGTGGATGTGAAGTACGGATAAAATATGGGATATTTACAGTCTCAAACTTTGTATGCTCTATCAAAAAAGGATAAATTTAATAAAATAATTTAACTCAATATGCAGTAATATGCATATAGAGCTGTGAATGCATAGATATACTCGTATATATATGCATATATGATTATTAATCTGTCAGTAATAGACATAGTCGAAAGGAAAGAACTGAATGTAAGAATTGCATTACATAAATGAACGACTCGTCGATAGGATCGAGAAACCTATAGAAAGGATAAAATCAAAAGAAATAAATGATGGTCAAGGTCAGTTACAGTTACAGAATGGTATTGAGATGAACAAATCATTCAGAGTGAGACTTAACGATATGTCGTCTGCCAATGTGTAGATAAAGATGTATCTACCTGTGGGTTTGATGAAACAAGAATAAAAAACTATGAATGTGAGTAGTATAAATAGAAATCTAGTCAGACAGGAAAAAACTTGAACATTAAACTTACCAAACTAAGACATCTATAACAAATTATTTGTAAGCATTGAACTACCTGTACGTATGAAGAAATAGGAACATAGAATTACATTCTGTTAGTACTAAAAATGACTTGGCATTCAGATGGACGATATATAGAAGGTACTACACACCGTTTAAAATCATGTGTACCAATTTAAATTAATTATTCAAAGGAATCTATGCATACAAAAATTTAAAATAATAACGATCAATGTCAGTACTAAATTTATAGCAACTTTTCTTGAAGGCATTCAGACGAAAAAATATTGAACGTGCAAATTACCGACGCCAGACATGTATGCAAAAATAATTGAAGCCATTGAACTACGTATACATATAAAGAAATATGAACATATATTAAAATGGTATCAATACTATGAATAGCAGGGCAACAAGACGAGCTATATATCTAAGGTGTGACTTACCGATCAAAACACTTGTATCCCAATGTAAAAACAATCATCCGAAGTAAAGAGTGCGAAAAAATAAAAGTAGAATGATGGAAATGGTAGTGCAATCATTTTCATTGTTGAGTTGAAATATGAATGTCAAACGGAGAGAGATAGTTAGTTGTAACTACCTACAACAAGTAAGAGGAAGTGGTCTGCTACCTCCATAGAGCCATATGCTACTGGTCAGAAATGGGTTATGTGAATCGCAACAATAAATGACTGATACGCGAAAGGTTCTGAAAAAACGCATCTCACTATGCGAAGACGGAGAGGAGTGCACCATGTGAAAGTAAAGAAGCGAAAGAAGCGAAAAGTGCGCCAAAAATCTAAAACATAAGAATGGAAGCCAATATTTTGGCCCAAATTTTTGTTCAAAAACGTTGGAAATTACAGTAATCAGGAATTGCTCGAAATTTATTAAAATTCCAAAAAAAAATTGAAAATTAAGAAAGTCATATGGGAATGCAAATGTAATTGATATGTAATTAATGTACACCTGAAAACGAAAGGGGGGTGTATGTCATGTCAAAATGAATCATAAACGTTCAATGTGGAAGTTCCATGCAATTTGCAAAAAATAATGTATGGGAGTAACAGATTTCAACCATCCATATTGTCGTATATATAGCGGTATATATACTATGACAAAGACACAACACATGTCTCAAAGCTTGTTATGTAATTTGCGACAGTTCAACAGTAACATGTTCAAATTTCAAACACACCAACCGTCGAGACTGAACAGAGATCTCAACAGTGTTTTTGAAAAATATAAACGACCGCTGAATTGAAACTGCCAGAAGTACCTGGAAAGTGCAATCAGAGAAACAGAAAGAGAGGTAATCAGTCGAGATGAGTTTTCAGGATTAAAAAATATCCAAACCATGTAATCGTTCGCATGAAATTGATGCTGTGGGAGCTGAGCTATTGGTGCAATCTTTTGCTGTTTCTATTTTCCTCATGGAGGGCTCTTCTGGTACAAAACCCATTGAAGAAGTCATAACTATTCTGAGAGACAAAGAATTTGATAGCAGAAGATATTGTGGTAGTATTTCAAGTATTAAAACTTGTCATGAAATAACTGCAAGAATATCTATGGATCAGAAAAAGATTATGGACAATGTAAAAACTTTTCATGATCCTACTTACATAATGTAGCAAAATTGTGTAAACGTATGAGGTCGTAAAGACCAGTGCTATTAAAATTGACCTTTCAATAGGAACAATTTTTATGTTCTGTTCCAATTTTGCCATGTCGATTGTATTTATTGAATTGCACATTTCGTGGATTAACGTACAACGTAAATATAACGGTGTAGACACTCTGCAAAGAACAGGTCTATATAACTGCTACTGGAGAAGTCATAATATATATTGGATTTTCAGTAAATCGCAAACACTTCAATCTAGCTATCCACTGCTTTTAACTTATATAATTTTCTACATATATCTTAATCTTGAATTGTATTGTTATTGAAATTATATTGGAGATCGAGAAGCATTTCCATTCATGTTCTTGAAATTGGTACGTATGGGCAACAACGTGGCCCTGCATCTGAATATAGGTACATAGCTACAAAATTTAAAAATTTTTAGCTATGTAGTCATAGAAATGATAAAATTTGAATATTAACAAAATTATCAAAGGATAGATTTTGAAAAAACCATCAGTATGAATTCGTTGCAAAAAATAATAATTGCCCGATAATTATTTGAGAAAATAATTATCGGTTAATTATTTGGATTTCGACAGCATCCTTGTGGATGCCGCATAGTACAGAAATTGAATTAAATAAATAGAGTGGATAGGTGATTTTAATCCCCTATACACTCTGTTTATAAACTGTTCCATCTTGTATTTAAAAATATGAAACCGTACATGTCCAAAATTAAATCCGTCGCTGTTTATGGAATAAAGGTGGTAATGGCCAAATTGTAGAAATTGGAGGATGTAGAAGAGGTAAAAGAAGTACAGGATAAATCAATATATTACAGTTCAGACTACCGTTCAGACGTCTGCAACATCGAAATATAGCAACAATTATCAATCACAGCATTATTAGAACCCCTTCTCCGTATTAAATCAGATAATTTGGCTTGGAAACCTCCATCCGAATCCAAAGAGGAAATAAGAACAAAAAAATGGAAGCCCGCGATACTTTAAGACAAAATTATAGCCGTGGTGGCATTAATGGTGACAGATTCTGTCGTAACGTGAATAATGAAGAAGAGACTCCGCGGCAGGGACAATTCGTAAAAAAATCGCTGGGGAAGTATTTGTGGGAAAGGGCAAAAGATGAGGAAGTAAACTATATCAAAAATCAGGGTCAATCAGTGGAACTACTGGAGGCGCACCCATGTATTCCCGTACTATACTTTCCCCTGCGACCGCAATCTAGTAGAGAATTGGGACTAAATGTTGGAACGGCACAGCCTGTGGGTTCTATTGCGCAGAGTTTGTCAAGAAGATCCGAAGGAATTTCGTGCAGTAGATACGTACTTGAATCAAGTACATCTGCAGAAGCGGAAATTGTAGTGTTGAAGAGGAAGCGCAATCAAAGTACTGCCGATTTGCATAATGTAGTTATAAAACTGAGCACATTCAAAATAGAATTGAAAGCTGCTGAAACTAGTCTTTTGCCGATAGACACCGAGAAGAAGGCTCATGTGACCACTAGGAATGTTTTTGAAGAGAAACTTTCCAATCTGAAAACGGAAAACAAGGCTCTTATTAAACTGAATGAATAGCTCATGGGGAAATTGAGGAGAAGTATAGAAGGGAGCAGGAAGGGAAAGATTCGTCCGTCTCTCCGCAGAACGTTCCTTGGAATTGCACTCAGGGTGGATTAAGATTTACTTCCGTGGACACGGAGGGATATATATGAGTCGAAACAGTTGAAGGATGAGATAGAAAGGTTTTGGGAGGGATGTGCTAAGTTTGTGGAGACGTTTTGTGTGAAATGAGCTGATGGTAAGTGGATAATCTCACTTACTCCGATGGTTCTTGCAGAGTGATAAACATTCTATACATATTTATGTGATAGATATATTTAAATCTTGAAAGCAGTGCTTGAAAATTAACCGAGAGATGTCAGGTTGAGATGCATGTTTTCCTACCACTGACCTTTGGAGAGAAGTAACGAAATATGTTATGAACAAGAAAGCTCTTGTGTCCAGCTTAAGACAAGAGTTTCCGGATAGAGTGAGCTCCAGTAAAAGAATTGCACAGAATAGACTGTTAAACTGTTGAGAATATAGAACTTTTGGAACAAAGCACGGCCTGTCCATCTCTAACTATGCTGAAAAAAGTATTGCATTATGGAAAACAAAAGAAAAATTCCTTAAGACGATAGGATCGGATGGAAAAGTGGACTATTTATGGTGGCGATGTGCAGACATTGCAAAGTTATCATACTTTGGATGTGGACCAGCTGAGATATAGTCCATACCAAACTGTGACCTGTCATCTGTTGAAGGGGGTTGTGACAATTTCGATGAAGAACAAGATGATGATGAGGAGGAGAGGCTGAAGCTGTTCAGTAATCGTATTGGAATACTTATACTTCACGATATTCTCGGGTATATACTGGACAACGACCGGACAAATATCATGGGTGGTACTATTTTAGGTATTGCATGACTGGATGCTTGGATATTTTCTGTAACGAAATGTCTCCAAGTTGATGAAAAACGTGTGGAAGGAACGCAGAGTACTTTTTTGTCTATATCTTTCAAAACACTTGCGGAAGCTACCAAGCAGAGTATAGGGTGCATAAAGAGCTATGTTGCTATGTTGGAAGGAAAGGAGCTCATCCTTCCCCGATTTTCATCGACCAATGATATTGAAGAAAGAAAAGAAGCTATAACAAAATACGGCCGCACTGCAACTGGTATTGTTGTTCTACCAAGTCGAAACCAACTATTTAGAAGTCTTGATAGGTAATGATTTGATACCAATATTGGTACGGATCTTGGTAATATTTTCGACTGTTTTATAGCAGAGATTTTCAATGAGTGGTCAACCATCAAATTACTAGCTGATTCTGATGTAATAACAGAAGTCATCAAATACATTTATTAATTATATGATGAGGAACGTATTGAAGCTCATGACGAAATTAAGAAGGAGGCTACACGACAATAGAAGTCAATACAGAAAAGAGGTTCAGTCGAACCAGATGAACGGGACAACTGCAGTATCGGGAATGGAGGCCAGATGGTTTCACATCGTAATGACGGCTCAGATAAAATAAAAGGTGAACAGATGGAAACTAATGTAACGGAACTAGTTCCGCGTGTCTAGTCTAGAAGAGAATCGAGAAATAAATTCAACGTGAAATTTAATTTGGTAGTGAGCATAAAGAAGAGAAAGGTGCCGATTACAACGGCAGAATTGAGGATTATTAAGTAGAGGACGGGTAAGAGGCATTAGGCAGTCAGATATTTTCAGTAGAAAGTGATACGGAAAGCTTACCTGTAACATGAAACAAGAGAGCACGTCAAAATAATGATGTTACAGATGTGCAAAACGAACTTAGTGACAGTAGTACCGGTGGAGAAACCAGCAAAAGGTTGTTACTAAAGAATAACAGAAAAATGTAAATGACTGATTGATTCAAACATCAACAGTTCTGACGCGAACTATGTCCAGTCCTGTCACGGAGTAATTAGTAATGGAATGTTAAATAGTACAAGTTATGTTATGCTGATCATGATATGTTTATGAAATGTCGTGAGTTCCTTGGTGGAATTGCGGCTGCTTCCACGAAGGGAAGGAATATAAAAATGAATTTTCATGGAGCGCATGCTACGAAAACAGTTCAATGAGTATGTGATAAAAATATAAAGTTTTGTTTTATTTATACATCACATTATGTGTTGACCTGTTCTATAATGTTTGGATCTATGTAAAAAGGATTAATATAGGAGCGATGATGGGTCTGTAGAAGTTCTTCAGACAACAATGGAACAGAAAAATTAGCGCGAAGACCATGAATTGAGCACTCAATGATGCTGAAAGGCACCATTCTGAACCATTCCAATGCTGTTATTTTGTCAACAATTATGTTACTCTGTATTCGCTCATGACCACTCTCGGTACTGAAAGGTCCACACCTCACTGTGGTGTAGTCCACTTCATTTCCCGTGGACCATCGAATTGAAACGAAGTGCAGAGTACTATCTACATCATCCATTGGTAGTGTTACTTCTATATATTGTTGGAAAGCCATTTACGTAGGCTCCCCATTTCTCTGATGTTTCATATGAAATCGAAGAAGTACTTTAGCAATCCAAAATTGGGGCGCATTCTCCGAACCAACTGTTACTGAAACGATACTGTTTTGAACTGCTTAAATGGAACCAAATTAGTAGGATGCTCTGACTCGTTGTTTAAAGTGTTGACACACTTCTTTCCTGGGAGTGTTGATAACGTTTTGAACTATGTCGTGGTTTCTCAATGTTGGGTGAAACCACCCAATATGAACTCTGACTTCACGAAAGCTATAATGATGGCTCAGTCCGCCGTTTCAATGCTTTCATCTGCAAATGTTTCTTGGAGAAGATTGACACACATCTGCAGCACATATGACTTGAAAATAGTATGTCCTTTTTCAAGGTGCGGCTTTCAACACATCCATTGTTCGAAAATGTTTCAAATCTGTCACAAGGTGAACCAGAAGATGCTCTTTAATGTGGATATATTATTGGAAGCTGTAGATTTAAATGTTTCTTTTATTTTAACTTTGAAATTTTCTATGTACTCTTTCAAGGTTTCCAGTTATAAATCAGACCAACCATCCGTGATATTATCGGACACGATGACATTGACCATATCTGAATATGCTGTACAAACCTTATTAAACGGGGAATCTGCATCATATGCAGTGGAACGATGCACCCATGTTGCTACAAAAAGGGAAACCATGTCCAATTGTCTGTAGTTTTTGCCTTCCAGCATTCCACGTACTCCGTCTTTAGTGAATATCTCATTCAATTGGAAAGAAGATTGTTTATTTAAAAAGTCGTGTAATCCTAGTAGTGTGAGATCTTTCTAAATTGCAGCCAAAATAGAATTAGAAGCTCTTAGGATCCTTTTCCCTATGGTCAATAGTTTTTTCTTCGGGTTTTTCGAGCCAAGAGGATTCTTCAAGCAATCAGATCAGAAATAGGAATTGAAAAATGTATTTACCAATATTGACAATCCCAGGTGACGATTTTGAAGCGGTTAAAAAGTATGAATTCAATAAACATCCTATAGAAGTATAGAGAGTCTCCCATGCATGTCTTCTAGAAACGATTCCCAAGGTTCTAAGGAATGGCGAGCTAGTATTACATCAGATTCTTTCAGTAATTTCTTTTTCTTCTCCCTCTGTCCACTTTTCTTGCACAGTAAGTCCTCTACCATGAGTTCATCTACATCGAAACTTACTTCTCTCATCCTCTCCATTCTGAGAATTAAAGTTTTAAGGCCCTTCATATACCCTCCATTGTTGCCATTCACCGAACGCAGGGTCTGGTCACCGACGTTCCATGTTTTATACAAGTAGTATCCCTACTCAGGGATTTCACAACAATAAGAGCCTCTGGATGGGAAATAATTCCACGGGGTTTTGGAAATAGTAACTTTGAAACCGAACCATGAATTGCTGCGTAAAGGTGATAAAATAGATGCTAATGACCGGTGGAGTACTCCCATATTAGCTGTCTTTCCATCATATGTGGAAGTAAGCAAAACGATATCCATTGAAAGAACAGTATTGGAAGATATGAATTCCATAGATGGAAAGAATTTCATCAGATTCTGTTATGTTCACATATGTCAATATAGATCGTTATCCGACTGGTAGGAAACCAATGAGTGTATATCCGTTTTCTACGACGTGACGCCTGAACTGAGGTGAAGTTCAAAAACAGCATGAACAGGATATGCGACCAGGAAATTGCTTTTTAAATTGGTTGTTGTATTATTCGAATATATTTGAAGTATACCCAAGAACGATCACGGGAGGTTACTATCATCCTCAACCCACATAAAGTTTACATCATCATCTGTCGACATCACTACTCCATGTCGCTTAATTCTGTATAAATCTTTAAAGTGTGAAGGCTGAACTGTATGAGAACTTTTGACATTTTGTGGCGTAACGATATTGCAATTCGTTTCTAGTCGAAGTAAAATATCCCTTGATGTACCCACTTCAAACTGTGTCCTGACGACATTAATTAATTCTTTTTATAAATTACAGGCTTCGATGCTGTATATGCATGATCGACTGCTTCTCTCACGAATTCGTCCCATATCAACTTTTCATTGTAGTCACTATTAACGATGGTAACAAAATAGCTGTCACACTTCTTATTAGTACGGGATCACGAAAGGCTGAATTCATCATGTTGAATAAGAGAAAGCAAATTGTTGACCGCTTCTTTCGCGGCACAAGATATATTAGCGGTAGTGGCGAAAGATTCCTCCATCTGAAACCAATACTCATTTTCTAAATCTGGGAAGTATTCCTCAGGATTTACATCTGCTTCATAATCTTTTTTCAGAAACGATTCTTCACCAACTTCACCGGACTCAACACTAAACTCCTTACTCATAACAAACATGTCCGAAATGGGTTCCTGGGATGAGGATTCATTTGAATTGTCCAAAGAATGTTTCAAACTATGTACCAATTTTCTCTTACCCTTACATTTTGGTTTTTATGTATATGTAGGAGTATGTTTACCTAAACTAAAGTTAGTACTAGTAAATTGTAGACATCAAAGTTATCTATATCAAAAAAGTAATAATTTCATTCTTTACCTTGAATTGGTATCGAAAAAGACGACACGGCCTGTAATGAATTTCTTATTTGTAAGCAAGAATCGATGACTGTCCAAGAAAAGCACAGATTATATAATTGAACAGATTAATATTGAAAAGGTCTAGAAGCAGAGGTTATTAGAAGATGCAAATTCCGAAACTGGTATCTGCTGCATCTTGGAACATGATACATACTCTTTAGGTCACATATATGAAATCTTTACACTATGTAGTGATTAGGAATCTTCCAGCTCACAGTTAAAGGCAGACGTCCAGTTTGTGTGGGGATACAGTCTTCCTTCGACTTTGTAGGGGCGATTTTTTAAGTGAAGTCCTTCTCCGTCTTGCGTGAAAGCCTACTTAATCCTTAATTAGTTTGCTAAACACGGTAATTGCCTTTCGTGGATAAATGATCTGTATTTATACTACCTTCATGTCTGGTATTCGCACGTACGTTCCTGTTTTACGAACTATAAACGAAATGTCTCTTAGTCACTTGAACACGTGTCAATTTTCTCTAACCAACCGTCAGTTATGAGCACTCGTGTGAATCCAGTTCCTCTAACTCACAATGAGTTATTTGAATAATCGTGGATGTCCTGTCTATATGTCATTCCGACACCTGCGGCCAATTACTGTATCGAATTTGGTCGTTTCAGACCCCGTCACTTGTACAAAGATTATGTTCGTACTTTTGTACTCTGTTGTACGAGTGTCTTTATTCCTGCATGTCGGTACGCCCACGCGCCGCCAAAATATATTACAGTCCCCCTCCCACCCAAGAACGCTCGGGAAAAGTTTTTCTCCTTTTTGTAACTTTTTTCGATTCTCAATTTGGTTACTTTTTCACCTGAGCAACTACTTCGTTTTTTTGTCTCCATCCTCATCTAAACTGAAAAGAAAACATCAACATCATCGTTATCGTCATCTTGAAATACCAGTAATTATTTGGTGAGACCGCTCGCCTTTATCGCTTTACGTGATACTTCATCCAATCTGCGAGTAAAAAGTCGCCGAACCAAGTGTGGGACTTTTTCTGAAAACTGCGACAATGGTTCCCATGTGCTTCTCAGACGTCTAAATCCTTCCCTCGTAATTTTATTTCATAACGTGCCTGCGCATCGCTATAATTCACTGCAGTGAGATTCTGCACTAGAAAACTTTTTTTGTTGTGAATCACGTGCGCGCGGATTCCTCTGACTGTTCCAACATGCTATCCCGATATAAGCGCAACGGCCTTACGTGTACCATTGAAGTGGTCTTCTCTGTTATATCTTCTATGTTGTAAAACCACTACTATATTATCGTCAGTACCCGTCGTGCTTCTCGCCATCTCAACGTAAGTTTCACGACAGATATGAAATCCCTTTCGGCGACTAATACGTAATATAATCCTTCAAAGGTCCTTTCATGTAATTATCGCTTCGAACTTCGTCGTGTGCGTGCTTTTTCACGTCTTCGAGTCGGGGTTGACCCTGTATGTTTGTGTTTATTGTCAAATACGTCACGTAGCCGTGTAATATGTATCAATTCTCGTCCCTTTATCCAACCAAAAGGTTTCTGGTGGATCTAGGCGGCAGGCGTTACGAACAAGAACGGGGTGTTGGCTTTCATCCCCTTGAAACACGTGATAGGTGCGATTTCCCCCATTGGTCGGATTGTGAATGGTTTAATATCTTTTGCACCAATTTTATCACCTTGGGCCATTGCGGTCTATGTTTCCAGGAATGCCTACTTCCAAGCAGTTCATGTGTATGGATGGTCCACGGAACCATTCATTTATTTTACCAATATGAACTTCCGCATTAGGACAATCGTATAATGGACACTCAAACATCGTAGTTTTCCCCCGGGCATTTATATTGTCCGAAACTCGTAATTTTATGAAGGCAGGGCATACAGTGTTTTGCAGTTACGTGCAATTGCGACAATGAATCTTAAAAAATAATGTTTGCCTAATTTTGGTCATTGCTGTCAAAACTTTTCAATTCAATTTTATGAAGACAGTGATTATAGTAGTGCGTGTATGACCGCTATCAATACAAAAATATCAGAGCGGCATGGAGGTGAGACAACAGCAATGCAATTTCTGTACGTCATGAATGCCCACATTGAAGAGCTGGAAGAGACACGTTAACATTACCTGCGATGTTATAAATATGACGTATCCGTTACACGATTTAATGGACACATTCAAATCAATGAGGCACATTCGGCAATTGGAATAAATGAGAAATGGAAGGGATTTTATAGGGATGTGATGCAACGAACTGATGGACGTGAGATCG
>JAULBU010046074.1:0-13657 GCA_032358235.1 Odonthalia washingtoniensis | reverse complement strand
CAACACCGTACGGAATTTTGGAAACATAGGACAAATGGGATAGGCTATAAGTGTATACCCACTGACTTAAAAATTTTTATCGTCACTCCGTATTTGAAGCTGTGGAACATCTGCTGATAGTCTATACGATTTCATTTACATGTATGAAGAGACTATACGTCATTACTTTACCCGATTTTTTGTATTGACATAATTAAAATTTATGGTGCAAATTTCTTCAATGGGTTTCCGACTGATACTGAAATTTTTAAAATTGAAGAACAATATGCCGATAACGCATTTCCAGGTTGTATTGTTACGGTGGATTCCATGCACTATACCTGGAAGAAATGCCGATCTACGGAGGAAGGTCAGTATCAAAACAGTCTTGTATCAAAAATGGTAACAGTACAATGTGAGGGATGGTGCGACCTTGATTTGTACTGCAGGTCTTGCTTTTTGTGTCGACCAGGAACGAATAATGATCTAAACTTTCCCAAAAGATCACAACTTTTCCAGAATATATTTTCAGAACATTTTTGTTTAACCGTAACGGAACGATATTACATAAATCCCAACGGTAATTCGCATAACCTGTTATATTTCCTGGGGATGGAATTTTTCCGTCGTGACCCATATTTGTCATTCCCATTAGTTGTGCGAACAACGATCTTGAAAGAAAATTCTCATTTCAACAAGACTTCGTACGGAAGGATATAGATAGATTGGTCGGTGTCTTGCAATCTCGATTTGAGGTTTTGCGACGTGAGAACCGAAAATGGAAACTAAGTGAGACAATCCGAATATCAAATGTCTGCATCATATTAAACAATTTAATAATACATACGAGACAAAATGTAAATGATCATGTACAGTTTGCGACAAGTGACGACGTAGACAACATGCTACCAGAACAACGAAACCTTATGGAATAATAGCAAATTAATCTGCAGCGAGATATAAGACATAACAACCGAAGCGGACATGCAAATATAGAAGAAGAGGCGTATATAATTTTCATGAGATATAGGCATTTTATTGACCATGACGAACATTTCCGATTACAGACTGATCTTATTACATACAACGCAGATATATCTAACTGAAATTGAATTTTTAATAAAGAAGTTTGGTTCTTCTGCACAAAGGTATTTTATTACTATACACACTTCATTTTTTGACTTCAACTATACGTTACCTTCCTCAGTTATTTTTTTAACTATTTCGATATATTCTACACTTCCCTCCGGTATAAACTGTGGTGCCATGTACATACGTTCCAGACGAGAGGATTGATCTTGTCTTGCATTCAAAGATTGCATTATCACATTACTTTTTTCCATATCTTTACGGATTCATTCTATGGCTTTTCTATGTGATTCTTCCATACGGTTTGTGGCTTGTTCTATTTTCATTGCTTTCAATCCAATCTTTTTTATTTGTTCTCATACCAACCTCTTCCAAGGAAACTTCTTCAACTTCATCTGCACTTCGCACTACACGACATGCATCATTGAATTTACCACCTACAACCCCACTACTCTCACAAAGAGACGCCCCTCCTGTCGTCCCAGCATTTTATTGCCACTTTCAACATGCCCAGACATTTAATCCGTTATAGGCGACAATTGATTAATATCATCATCAGAACAGGGGAAAATTGTCCCAGCTACATCAACCTCTGCATTTTTAATAGTTTTTCTAGATCGGTTCTCGTTGCCGTATCGGTTTTTTCAATATTTTTTTCACAGTCTTTACCCGGGTAATAGTTACACCTCCCTGATAATCAAAATGGGCACATTTCGGCATAGTTGAAAGATATTTCGCGGCTATACCAATACCTGTATTTTATACTTCTCCCTTCCATTCTACGTCGACTTTGAAATAGAGTATGGTCCAGTTTCTCTATACGTTTTTCTGATATATTACCAGTCCGGTTCATCTTTCCAGCTTGTTTGTAGCACGCATTCCATAACTGGCAGTCTTGTGCCACAACACTTTATTTCGCACGTAATGACGCTCTGCTTCTCTTCATACATTATTTAACCGTACAGGTTTCTTCAACATAAATCCATAGCCGTTCTAAAGTCTGAGTTAGTTGTTTAGTTTTAAAAACCCAATATTTGGTCAAACATAGCGCTTCCACCTCATTGTATTGCATTCCGCCTCGGTTTTCTTCGAGTATGTTCTTTTTGCTACCACTACCACCACGATTTATGCAGTTTTCTCTGCTCTGTCGTTTCGTTCCATTGCTTTCAATTCCATAGTCGTCATTATCATCACTACTCATTCCATTGTTTTCTTTTAAAAATCGTTTTCTTTTCTTCTCTACAAATTTTGGTTCATATTCTTTCCTTTCCAACATGTAATTGTTAACCATTTACTCCGTTTCGGGTTTGAACACGTCATCATCACTAATATATTCTCTCACATTGGTACTTACATCGACGTCTCTGTAACCATATCCGTTTACAATTTCCACTCCTTCCACTCCCACCCTTCCTCTCTTACTTTTACAGCTTCTGTCATATACAGTATTTTTTACATTATGTAACTTTACGTCTCTCACTGTTGATAGTTCAGTATTCTTTAGTTGCGTATCGTTATGCGATTTAATAGGTTCGTCATATTTCAGCTTTTCATTTTCTTGATTACTTTCATTTCGATTCGGTACTTCAATAAACTGTTTTAGTATATGACGTTGTACTTTATTTGTCAAATTTCTGTTTTTGTACCGCAGGTCTTCACTATCACAAGTTCCTTTCAATTCTTTTTTCTTCCGTTCATTCCGAATTTCTAAGTTGCCTCTGCTTCCGTATATTACTTTATCTGTCACATGCCTTACGTTAATTCTAGATGGCACTGCAGTTTTCCATTTTCGGTAATATTCTTCATCTTCTTGATTCAATAGTTGTTCCATTATAGCCGTACAATCCTTATGTTTCTTTCTCCATGATCCAACAGGTGCAATATATCCAATACATTCCTACCGGTCTTTATTCTCACGTTTTCCCCCATCGCAGCATGCTTTCATCTCCCCATTTTGGCTCTGATCTTTCCCTTTTTCAATTTTGTCCCAATCCATATCGTTACAGTTCTCATGTGTATCTTGGCTTTCTCCCATCGCGGTTATGATTACAAACGAATATCCTATATTACTTATGTTGTTAGTAATTTTCATCCTTTTATTCCGTTTTGGTGCTATTTACATATTGACATGTCGTTCATTTCCATCTTTTGATTTCGGTGCAATATGGTTATATATACAAGTCTCTGTTTTCATAATTTTCAGTACAATACATACTTCTTACCCGTTTTCGGTTCGTGATTTTCGCAACGCATTCACTGATAATCGGATTATCACTTTATTCTCACCCAAAAGATAGTCAGCTTCGCTTCTGTTCACTTTCCTATATGGAACCGCGTGGCACACTGAAAATACTTACACGTCTCACAGTTGATAACACCACCACGATTTGAAAGTAGTCCACAACCGTCACACTTCTAATAGTACATACGAAGATGAAATGTAAAAACGAGTATGGGGGAGAAATATGGCAGGTGGAATCATTATCAAAGCGCGCATTATTCTTTTTCGCGTTCTATTTCTATTTTCGCACTGTAAATTACGTCATGTTACATATTTCTGTCTATTACAGTTTCACTATACATGTTGTTTACTTGTTTCGGGGGCTTGCGTCAATTTTCGGTCAATATCAATAATGATGGAGGATCCTCTTAGCATATTTCGACTTTTTCATTGGCTGATTACAATATACTTAGTTTAAAGTTATTATTTTTAGGGGTCGAAGTTCACCGCGTTAAATTTCTTGGTGAACATTTCGAAAAAAAATACCAACATTTCCACCGACTTTTCTCCCAATTCGAATTAAAACATCCCGTAAAAAGTACTTCATTGTTTTTGACACGTGGTGAATTTTTTTGCAAAATAATTCATTTTCACCTCACTAACCAGAGATGCTCTAAATATGGTAAACATTTCGAGCAATGAAAAATTCGACTGTGGAAGGGGATCCGCATGGAAGATTTCTGTTGACAAAGTGTGCCAAATATTTGACGAAACAAGTAACCAGATAGCACAGTTAGGACGTAAGGCCTCGGAAAAGGACAACCTTTTTAAACTTTCACAGTCTGGAAAACTGTTGAGTTTGAAATTTTGTCCAGTCAAGGTACCCTGTGACGGTAGGAGATGTTCTCATGTCACAACATCTCTCAGTGTCATCAATTCATCCTCACAGTACCCATATGTAAGTCAAAAGTTTCAACCGCTGCAATCGTCATCAACATTTATCTTCTAAACTTCAACGTTCTGGTACTAAACAATTAATGGGAAATCATCTTCCAACTCAGGGTTGTACAGGTAGGTTTTCATTTTTTCTGGAACCTTCCATTGATCCATTTCATTCCAAAATTGTAAATTAACGAGCTATTATTGTACGTGTGAGATTTTTTTTATAGTAGTAGGTACATTTAGTATAACCAAATAATTGAATATAGTGGAAATCAAAGATATGAGGCACCCGGAGCAGAATGTAGTAAATATGAGGGATATATAGGACATAGAAGATACTAATGAAACAGAACTGGTATCGAGAGATGTTTTCCGTAAGAATTCTGAAGCGTGTGTAGATAATATGCGAATGTCACTGTGAATAATGACCCCACCCAAATTGGTAAACATACGACCGACTTATCTAATATATTGTTAGATATTGAATCACTGTTGTGGAACATGCTAAAGAACAGAAGATGCAATTCCGAAAGAGGTACTGAAATAACGATACGCAAAGCAACAAAAACTGAAGTGGTTCGAAATGTAGAAATTGAAATAAATGTGGTTGGAAATTTTGGATGTGGAAATCAGAAGAGTGGTGGAGGGACGGCAGATCTGAATATAGCAGTAGAAATAGAAAGGTATGGTAATAAATTTTGAACGGAAGGAGGCAGTACAGTAGATGTTTCTGCAAGACAGGTTGCGATATTTCAACGTCTGAATGGGTCAGGAGTGGAAATTGATACGGAAGAGTTTCTGCTACTGAAAAAGGTATATTTGATCTAAAAAGTGAACAGTGCGCGTTGCTCTAGATATAAAATGTTTCTTCGAAATTTTCTTGGTAGTAATTATTATGGAACTTTTAACATACGTTCTTCCTCTCCCTCTACACATTCCAGAACTTCCAACTCTTCAGGGGCTCATTCTTCTACATACCTTTCTATTTTCGCAATTAACTGTTCCGTCGCCAGTTTTACATACATCAAAAAAATTGGTTGAATTATTTCTGACAACCTCCTCCACGATATTCCTTCACAATAAGGAGTTTGAGACTGCTACAAATCTACGCATCTACGCTAAGAATACTCATTACAGTCCCTCCCACAATGTCCCCTTCTTCTTCATCCGAGACATATCCAATTAAATTGTGCAATACCGTAAGACAAGTCTTGCTTTTAAACAGATTCAACATATCTTCATCGTCGTCATGTCGACCAACGTAGCATTCAACAGATCTGCCACATTCCCGTATTTGAATATCTAAAAGTTCTGCAGTATGCCACCATGACATGTCTAACACACTGTTTCTATTGGATTTCATTATTTTTCTTTTCGAGACAGCAATTTCCGCCTCCCTTCGTTCTGTTGCACCGGATTCCTTCAAATTTAATTGGGATAGTAGAGGTTCATACCCAAGTGCTTCAAAGAATCTGTCTTTTGCAGCTCTTTCCCTTCCGCTACAAAATTCAGATAACAACTGTCTCAAACGTCCCTCTCAAATACCAACTTTTGATAGTTCTTCAAAAACGTCATCCCTCATTTCTTCTGTCCGATATATGTTTACGCTTTCATCGCATGAACCTTCAGCTCTGAGTAATGAACATATAATATCTTTCTCGCTGCTGATGGAGGGGAAATATATGTTGTTTCCACTTCAGAGAACGTTCATTGGTGTTAGTAAAATCATTAAACTGTCCGAACGTTTTTTACAATCACCCATTTCAATATCTTCTCTGTTCGTCAAGTTTCGGATATTTCGCTTATTATATGGGTCCAATTCACACGTTTTCTTGATTCCGAACTTTTTCAGTCTCATGTCTACCGCCAGTCCAATTCCCAAAAATTTCGTTGAAACTTGCCTTATCATCCTCACCACATACTTTCCACGACTCTTATTGTTATCTGCCATCATTTTGAAAAGTTCTTGATTCGAAACTTCTAAACTCTGCACTATTCCTCTCATTTAAACATTCTTTTAATCATGTTTCATAACTTTCGATTGCAGAGCCTTGATTGAAACCTCTTTACTCATCACCTCTCGTGCTTTCTCATTGGGCAAAACTTTGTAATGATTCCTCAACACAGAAAGTCTTTTGTTCGACGCTGTTAGTTTTCGAACATCGTCTTCCAGCCGACCGAAATCTTCAAAATTTTCTTCTCCTTGTACTGAAGAAAATTCTTCCGATGCAGCACCCACGCCGGAAGCGTAGTAGATTTGTACAACTTGCAGTCAAAACTGCACTACACTATGGATCTGGTAGTCACTGGATGCAATTTCCACACTATGTGGAGTTCGATTTTTTGGGAAAAATCAATTCATAGATTTTCCGCAAAATCGCAATGACCATATGGAGAGGAAATTTCAGGATTTCTGTGCCTTATTTCCTTTCATTCCAGATAAAGCCTGTCTAACACAGGCTGTACATGATTCATATGGGACGTAAATATTTATTAAAAATAAGACTTAAAAATAACTGCGTCTAATAACTTCAACTACTCCCCATGTTACCGCCCACTCAGCTTACCGTACTGTGTTTATGTAAATAGTCAATGACCAAGTGCATAATCAGCATGTGGTTACCAGCATGGTGGAAACAACTTTACACCCATGTCTTTCCATCATCCGTAACATCATGGTGATAATATGAACCACAAGTAGTCTAGTTCTAACTGTGTCCCTTCTTCATTACAAATCATAGTACAACATTTTTCAGATAGGTTACTATTTTCGAAACTGAATGTCCTCAACAAAACATGCAGTACAAATTATAATTTCAGAAACAGTAAGGAACAAATTGACTGTACTAGTGATCATTCCACAAAGTACTTGATCGTGATTGACTTTATAAAACATGTTACTTCTTTAATATAAGGATACACTAACAAATAAAAACAAGACAGGTAGAAAATAAAAATGAGTTTAACATCTGTTTAATGTCAACACGACCACTTTCTTACATTTCATTGAACCAGTCACTTTCTTCCCCGACAATTCCTCACAATTTTAGCAGTAAACGTTTTACAGTATTCAACTGACGGTACTTGCTTGGAGAATGATCTCTTATCAAATTCAGCTTCGTAAATAATGTTAATAATGTCTTCCACCTCCTTTCTTCTAACAAAAGATTCTAGGATGCTTAAAGATACATCCAACGACTTGTTTAGCATACCAGCTTTGGTCTTGTCCAATTAATGTCCCATTTTTGTTAATGACGATACGGATGTAGCTACAGTTCCTCTACTACCATCTGGCTTTCCTCATCTATACTGTTGTCCATCCGAACTGTTCATGATAATACGAGGTGTTTCTGTTTAGTTTCTTTTTGAATAATCCGATTTAAAGCTACAGATGTGTTCTGTGACTGTAAGAGTTGTGTAAATAGGTGCATATTTTTTGCTCTATTAAACATTATCACACGACACAATAATAACATAAACGAATGAAATATATTTCATAAATTTCTTATATATTTAAGAGCCAGTATCATATATCATGATGTATTCATCTTTTACATGTCATGCATCTGTATTCCCATTCCTAGTTTTTAAGGCCACATACTTGTGGTGTCTTCTCAGAGGTTTCGAGGACACCACGCCATTTCGTTGAGAGCATAAATGTGACATAACCCTTACGTCCACATTTAATTTTTTGGATGCCTTCAATTCTTTTCAATTTCTTTATTTTCAGATTGTGTAATTTTTTATTTTTTTTGTCTTAGGTTTTTTGTTTCTGTATTAAAAAATAATAATGGAATTATTAATGGCAATAGTGTTTTTCGATTTATCAACATTTTTCAGAACTGCCGTTGACCATAATTCAGTGTGAGAAATGACCGTTGTGTGCCTTTTCAGTTATTAAAATTTCAACTAATGAGCCATTTATGTGCCATTTTCAAACAATTACATTACATACTTTCCCCCCATCAACGAATATTTCCATCAACCAGTCACAACTATAACTTGCGACGATGATCCCAACACGGTGACAGTTCACTCATTCTGGACATTCAACAGCGACTCGTACATGTCCGTTCCTATCGCGATGAACTTATTGCATGCGTCAACATTTGAACACAGGAAATTATTCATTAAGTATTAATTCATTCCAAAATTTTAGTATAACTCCATTAATAATTGGTAACCTTCCTTTACCATCACTTCTTATTCTGATTTTAGTTTACAGGTTACTTCTCTTCTTCGACTACCCTGTTTCAGGTAAATATATTTGTTTGCACTCCTGTTTCGTTTATGGTTTCATATTCTAATTCCTATTTCATGGTCTTTTCTATTCAATTTATTAACTTTTGTTACGTTCTTTATATTTATTAATGTCATTTTTATATGTATGCAGTTCAATATGGTTTATATGTTCACAGTGAAAAAATGGATATGAAATAAAAAGAATCGATTTATATATATTGTATATACATGATATATTAATATATACTTATTGGATGCGTTTCTTGGCAAGAAACACATCCAATAAGTTCCATTTATCGTTTCTTATGGTCGTTCTTATTCTTCTTTTAGTGCATAGTTTCTACTTTCTTTCACTTTTTCTAGTTCCATACAATTTGTCATAGCTCCATCTCTATCACGTTTTTCATTATTACATTTCTTTGATATTTTTCTTTTCTCATATTTTTATCAAATTGGTCGATTTGATATTGCATGATATCACAAATAATAAAAATATTAATATCGTGTATACTACAATTGATATACATGTGTTGCAATGAATATTACTATTATTCTATATATCATTCCCATATGCCATCATATTATTCTTTCATATAACAGATATATACATGAAAAATTGCAATTACCATTCACTTTTACATGCATGAAATGAATGTAAAATGGATGGACCATTGACGATTTCATACGGCATATGAATGCAATAATGTAGTGTACATACACTCAAACATTCAACACATGAATGTAAAAGTCAATGTGACTTACATTGCAAATATAATAACTTTTCGGATTATTATATGAAATATTCATTTAACGTCTCGAACTCAATGTGTAGTTACGAGTCTAGATTACATAGACAAAAATATTCTGTGTTTGAAAGAAAATTTCAATGAGACATTCGTGTAATTTTTCAAACAATGTATGTTGGCCCGGAAAATTTCTTTCATTTATTCTCCGCCGAAAGTAAGTAAATTTCTATGCCTCATACATTAAAACATACAGTATCTGTATGCCACAGTTAATGCCCCAAATATTTTATCTTAAAATTGGGTGGATTTTTCCTTCAGTTATCATCCGTAACGCTGCAAACACTGTAGTTTTCTGTATGTAACCTACACGGACCCCCAAAATTCGCATGGCCTAGTAGATGTCACATCCACCCCAAAACCACGCATATTGAATGTAGTCATTCAGTTCCGGAAACACTGGCGATGGTTCCAGCATAAACAATGAGTGATATACACGTGTCGCCAAATTTTCCTTCATATTCAAGCTATTTATGAGAAATATGAGGCAATTCTGCAGTTTGCCATTGGCCAAGAATCCGACAGGAGTTCTGTTACATATTTGGAAACTTTCGTCCTCCTCAATCAATGAGAAGAGGATGTATTGTACGTTTTGGATGGGTCAAAAGCTTCTTTTGGAAGACCAAGCATGGATAAATGTTATGCAACTGTTTCCTTCTGTATTAGTGATGCGTTTTTGAAATAAGTACATACAATGTTGGTCGAAATTTGGATGGGAATATGTGACTTGCAAGATGAATATGGTCCTTCAACAAGGATGAAACTGGAGACAAACCCGGGCATTCAATAGATAAATGGAGTGAATTTCAATCACATGAAATAGTTCGAGTATTTACAAAGCATCAGATTGGCAACGCTTGTTACACGTGCATCTTCTCGACACGGAAGACTTCTCATCAAAATATGGGACTACTTTTCAATGTAACTGAAGATGGAGGAACCTGTAATAATGAACATGTTGGAATGGGTATAGGGGCATGCGGGTGCATGGAGGTCGTGCAGTGACCACAAGAATCTGTAAACAGAAGTAGCGTGATCCCATTATTATCCGCAGTGATTCTGACCATGAGCCTCCAGAAAATAGAATATCCAAATTCAATATGCAACAACCAAAGACCAAGAAAATGAGTTATGAATGATTGGAAAAACAGCATTGGTCTAACAGAAATGTGTAAAGCCTATTATCGTCATGATTACATCATTATCATCTAAATATGGAATCCTTGTCGAAAAGCCTTCCCTCCATGTATTCCAGATCACGATATATCCCCAGAAGACAGCAAGCTTCCAGTACACATACCCACAACTAGATTTTTTGAAATGTTTAGGAGATGGAAATATCGTTGTAAAGATGTAGTGAATATTTCTCCCCTCCTATTACATCGAAAACCCCTCCTTTGGTAACAGAAACAAAAAGTGATAGATGAAGGGTCCATGCTTCGTACTCACTAGGAGAGACAGGTCACACTTAAAATAAAGTTCTCTGAAAGTAGAAAGTATCTGAATAATGTTTCATCTGTGATTCAAATACATGACTGAGGTCGGCATAAATTCCAAATCATCATCCTCCTCATTTGTTATTCACATATCAACATATTTCAAAACTGAGAATTTTCACATAGATATGCGCTTCTTATAAGTAAATAGTTCATATGGAAATATTTTGTTATTTACCTGATGACGAGCAATTTCTTCAAGCAAAAAATGATCAGTTTTCCGTATTTGGTATTGGCTACTTCCGAGGCGGGAAGAAAAAGTTGGACAGTTATGGGTACTGTATTTTGGATGGTATTTCAGATACTTTTGTTAAACATGAATATATTAGAGAGGGGTGCAAAACGGCAATCAAGCACTTCTTCAATTTTACAACCGATGCAATTGGAGAGTTTTTACAAAAGTGGAAACGTAGTTTCCAGGGGAAGACAGACTGAAAGATTAACAGAACAAATAATATTCAAGTGCGAATATCAACACTGGAAATTCGGGAAACGATGAAGAAGGTAGGATCAAGGATTAATACGATTGGCCGGTAGGCAAGTACAACAACATGACTTGATAGCACATTCGGACATGATCGCGACAATGTATGGATATTAAAAAACCGTGCTTCGTTGGACTTATTGATTGGATGGATGTGTTATTTGTTGAGTCTATATTACAATTGTAAATTGTGGACATAAATTCCAAACGATAGACGTCGATTCCCCATCAATGGCGAATATTACCCATTCCACACGGTCAAAATGACTTCAAAGGCTGATATACTGGTTCCCTTCGGTATTTTACTATTACAGCTGCCAAAGAATGTGAATATATATTGACATTACCTGGTTTCCATCCGATATGTACATCTCAATTAGGTACAAATGGAACGAATTGCGATTTATTTGAAAATGGAATAAACAGAAACTACGGGTCAATCAATTGTCATGGTACATGGTTATGTGCAAAATACTAGTGCCGGATGAAAATGTAACCATTCTCTCATATATCATATTCATATCATCCCGGAGGCCTGAGATTTGAGAGAAGCCATCTCAAATGCCTACGGATGGTCTTTACGTCGGATAGGTAACACCGAAGCTGATCATAACACAAAACATTCAAGTCGGTCTCCACAACGTGCACTAATTGATAATGATGATGGTGGGATGACAGATATGTATCGCACATCGTCAGTAAGATGTGCCTTCAAAAAGGTCCAAAAAACCTTTGGTATTTCGGGGTCCAAAAAGTATCAAAAATCCGATTTTTTTTAATTTTTTCTGGAAATTGTTACGCCCTTTTTGGGAGCTCTAACGTACTGAATTTTTTTCTTTGTCAAAAACCTGTCAAAAAAGTTGATTTTAGATTTCCGGAATATTTTTGGATAGTTATTGGGAAATTATTTTGGTGCTTTTCGGGATCATCATTCTCATATATTGTCAAAATGGACGCAAAGTTTTAAAGAAATTATGAAAAACATATTGAAATTTTCCAAAACATTTGGAGCATGATGTCAATAGCATTTTCAGTAACGCTCAAAATAATTTGAATAATTTTCTAAATGTTTTGACATTTAGGCAAATACTTTTGGCAATAAAAGGGAGAATATTATTATTTTTTATTATAAAATTACATCATAAGGAACCTTTATTATGATAATTATTATAAAGTTTATATTATTATAACATTATTATTATTATTATAGTATTATTATTATGAAATTATTATTTCTGCCCACATCACTATCATTATTATTACATTATTATTATTAAATTATTATTATTATAACATTATTAAGTTTTAAACATTATTGTTACTATGGAAATATTATTATAATTACATCTACATTTCACTAGACCCATTTATTTGATTTCGTGTCACTTACATTATTTAGGTGAGAAACAAAAATTCTGCATAACAAAATATAGTGTAAGTTACACTAAACGCGTACTTACACCAAATGAGAACACACGGAAATGGTCGGTGCAAGTTACATTATTCATATCTCACGCGTTTAGTATCACAACAGAAGAGCCCGAATTTATTCAAATCCAAAGCATAGACACGTCAATGGTAATTATCACAGTCATCATATGCTGCACTTTTCGCACCATCAAAATAATCTTGATACTTTTCAATAATGCGCTATAGTTCTGGAGTCAGTTGGCCTTCTTCTCATCTCTTGTTCCTATTCAAGGTCATACCAGTCATAATAATCGCCTTTCTGGCGTATGATAGACTATTAGCGCCTCATCGACGATTAACATCCCACACGGCATTAGCAGTGAGCACTAAAACACTTCTTACCGGGATTGACGAAATGATCCGAGGAACCTTTCCACTTACCTTCTTGAATCATATTCATCTTGAAGGTCCCCCAGCGCCTCTTACTTTCTGATTTAGTGTTCTGTACAACAAAATAATTGCATGGTTGTATCAAGTGGGTAGCGTTCGGGGAGAACTGACGTATCTCTAGGATAGCAGCAGCGACGGAGATAGATTCATTGGTAGTAAAGTTATGCCCCCTACAATTTTCCAAGCAGAGGAAACATTTTGTGACCGTTTAGTCACTCGGTAATGACACAACGTTCTTCTAACCGGTGTAGAAATTGAGTCGTACCGATTCAGCATTTCGGGTCAGTTCTATAGGCGTCACCGGAGACATTGTAATGTGTTCCACCAATTGAGTAAATTTGAACATTGTTTATGAAAATCATGAAAGGCGACTCAATACACTCATCGCGCCCGCTACTCAACCTCACCAACATTGTGATACCTTCTCTCCCCGATACCACGTCTGCATATTTGACCTCACTCTCACCATCAAAGCCGAGAGTTCTGTCGAACTAAAATACAGTAGACTATCACACTCACACTACCTACTAAATTTCATTCC
>JAULBU010046063.1:0-13658 GCA_032358235.1 Odonthalia washingtoniensis | reverse complement strand
GTGTTAACCTTTTCGAGCTTTGGGTATATTATACCATGAAGTTTCTCGTCTTAACAATCAATTCCCGAAAGAGAAGCGTGGGGATCGGTTTAAAGTTCAGACTCTAATGCTTACTGTTGACAAGCAGGAATTGTCGCGACATTCTGAGGAGGAGGTTAGGATTGATACTGTGTCGTACGATCAATTATACATTAAACTATCTGCCTCCCTTTTTTCATAGGAAATAGATATTAGTAGATCTGGTCAAAACTCGGACACTGCAAACGACCTGAGAGAGAAAAAAACACAACTGCTTTCATCGGTCATGGATCGCAATATGCATACCCGAGAAATTCAACGCCCCGTAGTATACCATCTGTTGTGTTTCTTGTTTTTCTCTATTGAGTACTCCTTTCCTCCCTAGGTTATGGTATTAACAACTTATATATAGCCCCTGTGCTTTCTTGGTTTTATCTTTTTTCTCTAGCCATAATTTTCCTTTTGAGGTCACACGTGTGACTTAGTTACCTATGTTTTCCTTCGACTACTTGCGTAGTATATCATGGAGATCCTTCTTCTAATATTTCTACCTATTTCATTACTTGCACAGTGGAAATAGTGCATCTTTTTGACTCCAATCGAATACCAAATACCACCTCTAAATTATCCAAGGGCGGCGTACTTGATACAGGGGCCCAGAAATAAATGATAGAACTTCGACAGGCCATCGCATATTGCGATCACCACATATTTGAGGGTTTTTTCACACCACAAAGGGTACGATTTAGATTCACCGACCAGATTCTTCTCTCACTTGGAATAATAACTCAGTTTTTCCCTACCACCGGAGGGTTTAAACGCATTATGGCAAGTGTGGTGAATGCAAATATACCACTACGAAATGGACGTGATACTCTCGACAATCAAAGCGAGAATGTATTGACTGTACAAAACAAACTACACTCAGTAATTGAGAAATGGGAGATGGATATTATCCAAAACAATGGTCACTGTATTGCACTATGGTATACAGATACATAAATGTATGTTACTAGGGAACAGCTTCACAATCAAAATTTGCACTTTATGCATCCATCAACCGGTATGATGTACAACTTGCTGAAAAGGGCCAGGCCAAATGAATTGAAGAACGAGACACGGCATATCCTGGATGGAATTTCAAAGGCATGTCACAACTGTCAAACATTTTCGACTAAACCAATTACATTTCAAGTTGTGTTTCCTGATTAGGTTTTGTTAAACAAAGTGAATCGAATAGACTTATTCTTTATAGACAGTAAACCGGTCCTGAGTATCGTTGATATCAGTACCAATTTTACTGCAGCTCGCTTTCTGGTAGGTGAAGATACGGACACAACTTGTGACTCATTCCTTTATTCCTGGTTATTACTTTATGCTGGATTTCCGTCATCTATGCTTACAGATCAGGGATCATCATTCACATCCAAGTCATAGAAGGACAACTGCGATCGGACATGTATTAGTCTGTGGCATACTGGGACAGAATCGCACAATTCTCTTGTCGCAGAAGAGACATACCATGCCATGATTAGACGACTTTGCAACAAGGTTTCGATGGATTATGCATCAAGTTCATCCCATTTAATGTTGTCCATGAGTATTAAGGTGATTAAGGTGATTAAAGATGCTTCTGGATATCAATGATTGGTTCCATCTCTAGTAGTATTTGGAATGATTCCTAGATTTCTTTCTGACAAAACAAATTTTCCAAACTATAAAGATAGGATGGAAATAATGCAAACAGCCAGGAAAGAATATGAACAAATAATTGCAGAACGAACAGTTAAACACGCTCTAGATAAGAAGGTGCCACCTGCAGCACAGTTTCACTTCATTTCTGGACAATCCGTATATGTATATCGAGAGAAGCAAATTAATAAATTGGCAGGGCCATATAATTTATCTCAGCAGAACAGAAGAATGTCGTGGTAGACGTTGGTGATCGTCAAGGTCCAAGATATTTCAATCTCACACAAGTAAAACCTCTTTATATACCATCGATTTTATCGCTACTTCCAAAGAAGAAATCACTCGACTAAGTACCTCCAATCCTACTCCCAATTTTGAAACTAAAACAGCACTTGCTGGTAACTCAGCCGTTCTTCACAGAAGATTTATCTCCACGTGATACTCGAAACGGACAGTCCGATGATTCCAAAACTAAAGAATTTGGTGGTCTTATCAAGAGAGGAGAGTTCAGATTAGTTTTAAAAGAATAAATAGGACCGGATCCAAATTTCGTACCATCCAGATTCGTATTAGCGCTCAATCGAAAAGAAGGTAGCTCGGAACCGCTCAAAGCAATATTTGTGCTAGGTGGACACCGAGACAGAAATAATCGTCGTATCGTCCACAACTCCAAAACTCTCGAACAAGCTTCAATCAGATTAATGTTAGCATTGGCAAGTATTCTAGGGTTCGAGATGTGGGCAACAGGCATTAATCGAGCATATATTCAGTCGGATTTGGATTTGAAAAGAGAATTATTCGTTTAACCAGATGTTTTGGAAATATCACTGGATCAACTTTTACAGATAGTTAAACCATTTTATGGGTTAACTGATGCCTTAGATTACTGGAGGGAGACAATAACGGATCACCATACAATGAAACTCAAAATGGAACAGACAGAAGGAGATTTTTCGTTGTTCTTTAAGCGTATACTTGACCGTATCATCAGAATTTTTGACACATATGCTGACGATATCATTCGCATTGGAAGCTCTGAGTTCCAAAAACAGTCCAGCACCATCACAGGAGGAACATTTTACTCTAAAGAATCTCAGTTTTCACCGTTCACATTTACAGGTTCGAAAGTGAACAAGTTGGGAAAAACTCACTCCCTTCGGAAGTGGGATACATTTCAAGACTAAATTTACTGTCTGAAAGGGCAACTTTTGATGATTATAGATCAATGAGGGCCAGGCTCACCTGGGTTGTTCATTCAAGACCTGATATTGCATTGCTGTATCAATGGCTGCGCAAGAAACTCAAACCACATACAAAGAACTAATATCGTTCATCAAAAAAATTATCAGACACCTTCGATCCCCAAATATCCTTCGTCTTATATATACAAAGCTTCATCAAAATTCAATATATCTCAGAGTCTATTCAGACGCATCATTCAACAATAATAAGTACAAAACTAGCCAACTTGGATATCTTATCGTATTAATGGATAAATTTCAGCGATTTCCAGTTCTGCTGCGTTTCTCATTACACAAGGCCAAGCGCGTCACCAGATCCAATACGGCTGCGGAAACTTTTGCATTTTTCGACGCCTTCGACGTTGCTTTCATTCTTCGTTATGATTCATAGAGAATCATGGGGCGCAAAGTACGGCTACTGATGCTCATCGATTCTCAGCGCTTTTCGATGTAGTTACGGGAAGAAAGTATACTACAGAAAAACGACTAATGGGTTATTTAGCAATAGTACGAGAAGCATATAAAGATCACATGATATCAAACATTGGATTGATTCGCAGCGAACATAATTCTGCAGATGGCCTAACCAAGATTGGACCCGACGCCTCACTAAAGAATCTAAAAGAAATGAACTGCATTACACATCCGATTGAGCAGTATACTATTGAAATGAATATTACTTCATCAAGTGAGATCGGAAATTGTTCTTGGACTTCCAACCAACCGAATGAAATTATTACGAAATAATGTGATATCTCTCAAACAATCTCAAAAATATCTTTTGCATTTAGGAGAATTCTTATTGGTTCCCTTCATATTTTTTTTAATTTCTTTTCTATTTTAATATTTCTTTTCTCTTTTTATGAGTGGAACAAAATAGTAAGAACATGTATAAGTACTGTATTAAAACGGTCTTGCAACCGTGATCATTCGCAACATATAAGTTTCGATTGCACGTCCTCCCATGCATAGACTCGGTTTACTAACCTGTGCATCACTCGTCCCGGTTCTGTCTCATCTAGACTAATCTGTAACCGGAAAGGAACCCGCACAGTTTTTGACTACAGTATAAGAACTAGTGTTCTACAACAGCTTCAACACTATACCCTGACTACCAGTTCAGCGGATAGACAGTAAAGTTTTTCTATACACAAAACGCAATAAAAAATGTGTACAGCAATGTAAGGGACGCTGTGAAGAGCAGACACTTGTCACTTTCATTTTCTTCCCAGCTTTCTACAAACAGTTTACTGCCCATACAATTACTTTTCTACTTCAATTAGTGTTTTGTACTGTACACCACCTGGAGTCACCTAATTGGCTCAATGAACAATTATCATTGTCACCGAACAAAAGTTTTAAAACTTCCCACTTCACAAAAACATCGCTTATCCACAAAACTTCACGTCTTGGAAATTTATTTCCCCTTCACGCCTTCATTTCACACAATTCCAGACGTTATGCGTGAGCCTTCCTATGAATTTTAGTCCGCTTTTACTCCCACCTGTACGTTTTCAAATTGGTAGTGCCATTTCAGAGGGTCGAAAAACGTGTTTGGAGAAATTGATGCGTTGCTACGAGCCACAAATCTTAAAAGATTATCTCTTAATCATAAATCCGATTACGACCTTATTACATTATTTTTGCCATTTCTGTTTCTTATCAATTACTTTTAGAAATAATTTTTTAAGTTACTTTATCTTACATTTTTGGGAAACTTTCTCCTGTTAGTCTAAGCCAATGACAATAGACTTGACTGACACTTTACATGTTTATTCAACATCTTTCAAGGGTGAAAAAACGTGTTTATTAAACTAATTGAACAGTATTTTAATACAGTGGAAAGCATCGTGACGTCCCGGTTTTTCTATAGCTTCATGAACTATGGAGATGGATATATCGTATATATTCATAAGTCCATCAGCAGTTTACAAATACTGTAGACACTGGTAGAAATCGGTTCGAGTGTCTTTGAAGTTCATCACTCGCTTGTTTCCTT
The DNA here is from genome assembly GCA_032358235.1 of Odonthalia washingtoniensis. Taxonomy (NCBI): domain Eukaryota; phylum Rhodophyta; class Florideophyceae; order Ceramiales; family Rhodomelaceae; genus Odonthalia; species Odonthalia washingtoniensis. Next base: position 8,708 of record JAULBU010046063.1, on the reverse strand, counting down.
ACTAATATACCAGACACAGTCTCAATATACTGGTTCTGTACAGTGTACTTGTGGAGGGATATATTCATAGGGTATCGCGAATTAGATAAGCCGTTCATTGGAATTAAGTGACAAGCGCAATTAAGTCACCAACGGGCATTAATGTAAATGGACATAATAGTGATTATGTATATTTACGAATTAGGCGCGTCAGTTCAATCGTATATCCGACTTTCCATGAAAGTTTGTGTAAGTACAAACCATTTTCCTCTCTTGTTACTCCCTAAATAAAAAATGGGTACGCATTTTTATATCATACTTTACACTAGTAACTTTTTATAATCTATCTGTTGGATTTTCCCGACAATCGGGATTATTGTCAAATTCAACTTGCTCGTTATATGCCAACGCAACAAGTACAATCAACTGAACTAAAGTTTGCGCAGCAATTTGGATATATATCATCTTATCAAAGTTTAGATATATATCAATAACCGCTCAACTATTGGTAGAAACTTTCAGACCATTCCTAGCTAGAAACCATAATCCCAATAACGTAATCAATACAAACTGCAAAGACAAAAACCAAAAACGAGCGATTTGGCACAAACCGTCATCTTCTGAACAATTTCATCAGCATTTCAGTCACCTGGAGCCTCTCAAGCGAGCGATCCGTTGCCGGTAAGAGACCGGGATAGTTCGCCAGAGTCACCTTCAGTAATTAACCCTGTAATCGTATACATTCAATCTGAAACAACTGCGCCGGATATTTCCAAACCAGCGCAATCTTCATCTTTAACCGTCCTTCATTCAGTCAGCTTGAAAACTCCTTCCATCACTTCAATTATTGCCTTCTTCATCGATGTCCTATCAACTAATAAGAAGAGGGAAGAATTCCATCAACAGAGTTACAACACATCGATGCGTCTACCTTTATTTCGCAACCAGTGCAAGTGGATACGTCAGTATACAAGCGTCTCCGCACAGTTCTAATCAACGCGGGAGTAAACTGTAGAACCTAGCAGGTACGACATAATACCACCGTTGGTATCAAGTTGATACACTCCATCTGCATGGGAAAAGCGCCCCAATTAAATAGAGATATATTAAGATTGGTCGCCTACTTTCATGCAACAAGCGAGAGAGCGTAGAAATGGAAATTTCGATTCATCACCATCCCAGTTCTACATTTCTCCCAACACATATCACACAACAGCCACTGCCTGTTTCAGCACCACAGTTCTACCCCTTTGTTCCATCAGTCCCATCATCGTCAGTCCCACCATCTTCACACCCCATACTTCACATTCAACATCAGCCACCGCCAGGGATGAGGTATCCCTTTATCTATCAAACCTGGCATGGTAATCCACAATACATCCAGAATCATCCTCAAAACCTGCATCATATCCCGTATCAACTTGAGCAGCGACAAGTAACCAATTCTTTATACAACAATAATGAAGATTCAGCATTCCAACCTTCATCGTCAGATCTCCATTCACCACTACATACGGCATGTCAAACACATCCTGAACACCTACACGCTGCACAAACAGCGCCATTAATGACCCAAATCACTACTTTTCAAACGCAAGTTAGTGATTTACAATCGAGAACATCAAGCAGATCAAGTAAATCCAAGAACAAACCAAGCCAAGCGGACAAAACGCACCAAAAGTGGATAAAACCAAAAATCCCAACACAAGATGTTTGCGCTAGATCCTTTATGGAAAACTACAGAGATAATGCAGGAAAATCAAGTCAGGTTCCCACGCCCTCATCCTCATCCTCGTCAAGTTCTTCATCTAAAAGTTCTCCAAGTAGCGAGCATGGGTCATTGGACGTAAGTAGAAATGACAGAAACAATAAAAACGGTAGGGAATCTTCAATTCAGAACAATACTACAACCCAGTCTAATGTTCTAAACAATTTTGTGCGCCCCCACCGACGTCATAATTTCGAATATGGTGATCGCAGTGAAGCAAAATACAGTCGGGAGGAACAGAGATTTTCTTTCACACCTGGAATCCATAACCAACGTTCTATAAACCCAGATTCTTGGAACAATAATAGCAACTTCAATAATTCGCAACTGGACTATCGCAACGAACTATTTAACTTTACATCGCAAGGCGGTCTCCGAGACATTCAACGAGACTTTTGTCAACCGTTTCAATCTAATCATCAATGTAACGCCCCATTCAACATCAAGAAAACAATCCTGCCAATCTACAACCGCAACAGCAAGAATCAATTCAATGGATCAATCGAGGAAAGTTGGATTGACCACAGAAGTGATTTTCTTTCCCTCTGCAAACACCCTGTCATCGGTAAGGATGATTACCTCGAGTTGGTTAAATACACTCTTCGAGGAAACGCTCTGTCACTATATAGAGCGCTGGTGCGAGAAGGAAAGGACTGGAACAAACTCTGTGTAGCCGTTGAGGAAATTTTCCTTGACACTGATAGTCTAGAGGAAGTCCCAGAGATTCTAGGAAAGTTAAAAAGGATTTTAAATCCGATGAAAAAACAGATGGCCAAGTTCTTCAGGGGTTTATTAGGAGAATTCAGGATTTAATCCCCGTTGCAGCGATTTGCGAAAATGATGAGATGACAAAGCGCAAGTATCTCATCAAAGCCGTGGGTCCATATAAGTGGTCATCTTTCGTCCAAGTGAACATGGACGCACCGTATGATTTCATAAAACTAGGACAAAAATGGACAAATTAATTAGGCTATTTGGTCTTAGTAAGAATGAATCGGTAACAAGGATTTCATCGTCACTCGCACGAACTCAGCGCGTGAATTATATACAAAACGAAGATCAGTATGGAAACAGCTCATCATCGGAATCATACGATTTGAAAGATGAATCTAAGTCCGACTATAACAATCCGGTGGCAATCAACTTTGCTGGTCAGCAAAGGTATGATAGTCGGTGGAATAGCTCCAATAAATTAAGCAGTAGAAATGATAATAATGGACGCAATAACTACGACAAGGGGAAGTATAAAGAAATGATAACCTTCGAAAAAATTGATCGCTTGTGCTTCAACTGCGACAAGCCAGGGCAATATCATTATCAATGCAGATTACCAAAAATGAGGGTAAAATCAAGAAGAAAGCTGGTGAAATTTCAAAACAATTTGGCTTTAAAAAACGACTATCCCGCATCTACTTCTGTGATCTATTATAATCTTGACTCTCACAAGGGATGATAACATCAATTTATGTTGCTCAAAAATAAAAGTCCCTCAAGTTGCAAACTCATCTGCTAACGGCTAGTCGCATATTGTATCATCTGAAAGCAATAAAAATTCCCCTGTAGTTTCATTCGTGGCAGATGAGTCGTCAGTTCAACCTACCACGTTGTTCAACAGTGACATAAATGATTGTTTCCTCATCTCAACGATTCCCAATACCGCATCTCATCATGTTCAACCAGCAATCCAGAACTCAATACTTCACTCCCTTCTTCAGTCCATCAAAGACCATAGACACATCGTCAGTTTTTCCTGAACAATATCCAACTGAACATAATGCTCTACCAAGAACCCAGTTTTTTGTATTCTGTACAGAATCTGGAGCAGCGGGCTCTACAGTTGGAATCTCATAACTTCGCGCGTATCGTGATAAATACAGTGTAAATTTATCACTCAAGATGGAGCAAGCATCCTTTGCTTTTTGTAAGACGGTACAACAGAGCTGCGGCGTATTCGTAGCTCGAATGCCTCTATCAAACGCGTCATATATAGAACTTCATCTTTCAGTAGTCATGATGGACATCCCTCAGTTAATAAGGTTGGATACAATAAGAAAGTATAAGTTAATACTGGACTATAGTCTAAATATGTGAAGCAGGGCGGATCTTTAATGGAATATTCCGTTAACATTCATAAATCATCATTCGTACGTAGTCCCATCCTCCAGAGCAACTTTCTTTACAAGGCGTGAATTGGAAAAACTGCACACACAGCTCGCACATCCAACTACAGAGCGTCTATTTCAGACATTGAAACGCGCAGATCCAATAGTATTCTTAAATCAAGGACACTCTGAAAATTATAGTTGATGCAAGCGACCTGTGTGCAGAATTCCACTCACCTCCCTTCAGGTTTAGAACTTCACTACTTCCAGATGAGATGATTTTCAATCATGAACTAGCGATTGATCTCATGTGGTCGGAAGCGCAGCCAGTTCTGCATATGGTGGAGACGTATAACAATTTCCAAAATGCTGTCTTCATCAAGGACAAGACGGCCGAGAGCCTCTGGTATCACTTCATTCTATGCTGGGCTAACTGTACGTTAGATACACGAAGAAGATTCGGCTAGACCAAGATTAATCCTTTTGGCTGACCATTTCCAAACAGCGGCTGGGATTCTAGGCATTCAACTCTAATTCAGCGGATTTGAAGGCCACAACGCAATTGGTGTTGGATAAACACATCTAGTTGAGGCGTATATACTTAAAGCTGGAATCTTAGCAGCCTTCCGTGGGAGATGAATTGATTCTGTGACTCTCGATTACATCCATTAAGAACACCGCTGTCCCGTCAGGTCTTTCTCCTTCTACACTGGTGTAAAGAATACCTCCCGCAGTTGCAGCATTAAATATAGCTCTTCCTGCTCACGCGGAAAGGATGGAACCGCTAGTTAATTGGTAACGTGAGATGGTAACTATTCATGCCTAGAACAGAATAAAAAGGGCACTGAATAGTAAACTGCCACCTAACACCAAATTCAGACTAAAAATTGGGGACCCTGTTCGAGTCTATTGAGAAGAAAGTCGAAGGTGGGAAGGCCCTTTCGTTATACAAAAACTCTAAAATAAGCTCGTTTGGATTGCCGAAGATAATCAAGTGAAACCGTTCAGTATTACATCGGTCATTCCAGCTGAAGTAAGAAGGAACGATCAGCATCTCAAAGGACTTCTAACTACTCATCACACTCTGAATACCGTCAACAATCCACCTTACTCAGCTTCTTAAATCATCTGACCCACGATGCTACTCCCCAAATAGAGAAAAATCAATGAAACAAAATATTTCTGGCTTAATGGCAAGAGACTGCTTCCAAATAGTAAGGAATACATCCCTTCTAACCGACGCTAATCTCTTGGGGTAGATTCATGATGGCAATTAATAATTTTTGTACTACAGAAGAAAGATGAAAGCACGGTATGTAGTCCAAGTTCATCGTGGCAAAGAAAAATCTACGCTGATACACAACTCACCAACGTTAAGGCATCGCTCTGTACGCTTGGTTTTATCAGTTGCAGGACTAAAAGGTTATAAGATTTAGACTCATGATGTCGCTCAGGCGTATATCCAGAGTCAAAATATAACCCGGTATGTATATACCAGACCTCATGAAATATTTAAATTAGACTGGAGCAAGGTGTTGAAACTTCAAAAACCACTCTGTGGTCTTCCGGACGCTGAAGAATACTGGGCGGACGAGTTTAGTTCCCACGTTACTTGTTCATGGAAAGTAGATCTGGGAATGGAAGCTACAATGGGCGATCTTTCTTTACACTTTAAGAAAGATGATAAAGTGGAGCTTTGCGGAATTATAGGGCTATACGTAGATGACTCAATAGGATCAGGTAACAGAGACTTTGATGAATTTAGCAAACGAACGGAACAACGATTCGATTCCAAGCCACGGGAATTGATCCAGTTCACGTTTGCAGGGATGGAAGTTAAAAACGCAACAATATTATCAACGGTTACCAACAACAATATATTCGCAAAATCAACCTACTGTCCTCAACGTCAACCTTCAACTCTTTTCGTTCTCTACGACACCAGCTCACCTGGTTATCTTATTTTCGACCCGATGTTGTCGCTGGCGTCAACATTCTGTCCCAAGTGACCGAATCTAAGTTCAACAAACATTATATAAAAGAGATTAATCGTATTGTAAAACATTTTCAATCCGATCCATCTCTGTTATTGCCATTCCCTCAACTATAATTGGACTCACTACTCCTGATCATGTTTACGGATGGATCTTTTGCTAACACAGAAGACTTATCATCCCAAATCGGCTTTGCTATATTCCTACAAGATGAATGATGGTACAGCAAACTGTATCGAATATAGCAGTAGAAAGTTGAGACGGGTCGTACTATCGGTATTAGGCAGCGAAATATTTGCATTTTCTGATACAGTAGACGTATTTATCCTTCTTCGTCACGATCTACAATTAATTTTCAACCAGCACATTGATTTACGAATTCTCACGGACTCCTCTCCTTTATTCGACGTGATAACTAAGTCTTCAACTACAACTGAGAAACGTCCCATGATCGACATAAGCACAGCGTGACAAGCGTATCAACGAGAGGATATAATAGAGATTGGGTGGATACGCAGGTACTGCAACTTACCCGATTCCCTCACCAAATACGAATCAGGTGAGGGGCTGATGACGTTTATGAAGACTGGTATCTTGAACTAAGAAGTACAAAAAATTGCCGTAAGACAATCTACTGCTGATGAGGAACAAATTTGGGAAGATGGAATAAGTATTAGCATCATACAACAGCTCTCCTGCTAATGAATCTTGAATATGGCTAGTGATGGATGGGAACAGAAACAAGACAGTTAATCATAAAATTGAAGTTACCCAAATTTCTCATGAAAAGAAATAGACGAAGTCTGGAAAAACGTCATGTCCCGGTTTTTCTATAGCTTCATGAACTATGGAGATGGATATATCGTATATATTCATAAGTCCATCAGCAGTTTACAAATACTGTAGACACTGGTAGAAATCGGTTCGAGTGTCTTTGAAGTTCATCACTCGCTTGTTTCCTTACTAATATACCAGACACAGTCTCAATATACTGGTTCTGTACAGTGTACTTGTGGAGGGATATATTCATAGGGTATCGCGAATTAGATAAGCCGTTCATTGGAATTAAGTGACAAGCGCAATTAAGTCACCAACGGGCATTAATGTAAATGGACATAATAGTGATTATGTATATTTACGAATTAGGCGCGTCAGTTCAATCGTATATCCGACTTTCCATGAAAGTTTGTGTAAGTACAAACCATTTTCCTCTCTTGTTACTCTCTAAATAAAAGACGGGTATGCATTTTTATAGCATATTTTACTAAGTAACTTTTTATAATCTCTATGTTGAATTTTGCCGGTAAATACTTTGTTTGTTGATGCTTCTTTTCAAAAAATTGATGATGCTTTTTTAAAAAAAGCATCAACACACGAAGAGTTTGTCATGTTATTATAGGGAAAAACACCGGTCGGTATGGAGAATGTTGGAAAATCGAAATTCACGGGAGGTAGGAAAGGAAAATACGACATTCTAGGTCTGGAGAATTAGAAAAATCTACACATACATTACGAGATATCATGTTCCGACACAACCGGTAATGTCGTATGTGAATATTAACCAAAACGATGGAAGTGATATTCTGTGTGGTAGTGGATTTGGTATACTTTCCTGAAATGGTACGTGAAAATTTTACAATGTGAGAAAGAGAAAATTAAAAATTGAAGGGCTTTTTTTTCATTACATAACAGTCCCGACGTTACGTTCAACGCTGTCGTCATTCTGTGAGACCTGTCTCAATTCACAAAATCTTGCAGTGTGATCACACAAACCACACAATGAACCGTTTGTTCTTTTGTTTGTAAAGTTCGGTCCCTTCTCAAACCAAGATCGTTTGGGATTACCCGTATTCTTTGATGGACGACCACAAGTGGGCGGCAAAGAAACTGGTATGTGAATATTCTGATTACTTGCTAAATCTTGAGCCGTGCTTTCAACGAATCAACAAGTTCCATTTTTGTGCAAGATTATGAAAAGGGCATAAAAGTGAGTAGTACAGGATGTAACGCAATTAAAATGCAAGGCGGTGATATTGAGAGAAAAAAGACGGCCGTTCGGTGATCTTTTTTGCAATGTGATTTTTTTCATTTTTCCCAAACATAAACTCTCCACCTCCACTTTCAGTATGCGTCGTCGCTGGCGGACTATCACTAGCATCTTTACCAACGTTTTTACGTCGTCGTTAGAGCTAGTTCCAACCACTAACTTCCTCATGTTCGAAGGCCCTTTGTTAGGAGCGGAAAAATCATTAAGAAAAAGACGACGGCGTTGGGTTTTTTTCTTTATATTTTTTCCCTCTTTTTATTACCGAATAGGTAAGGTTGAATTGAAAAACATGCCAAAAGTTTTATTTGATTGGTATAAATATCAGTAGGTTACATAACGGTCAAGATGTTTACATTTTTAGAAAACGGACATGTATGGTGTGAGATATTGGAACGTGTCAAAATAAGTCAATGTCTATTTCCCAAAATTCTCCATACCGATCTCCGAATGGCCCTTTTTAATGGGAGAATCAACAATAAGTAAGGGCGAAATCTGATTCAAGGCATATTTCATAATTGAACCTCCTAAATCATTCCCATAAACGCCAATACTCAAACGCCCTAGCCCTTAGTGAGACGAGATCCCTACTGAACATGTCGATTTCCCATTTTACACCCTACTACAGGGATCATGCAGCTTTCAAAATATATTTTTGAATAGAATTAGTAGAATTCTTATTCATAAGAATTCTGTAAAGTTGTAACGAGATACTTGTTGCCTCCCTCGTTATAGTTGCTTACAGGTGGTGACCCAATCAGAAGTAGCCATATTTCCGGGCCCCAACAGGACCAAAAAGCGGCATTGTCACAAAGGGCGAC
>JAULBU010046052.1:0-13659 GCA_032358235.1 Odonthalia washingtoniensis | reverse complement strand
AGCGTGCCCTTGTCCACAAGACAGCATTGGCACGCCGGTACAAAACAAAAAGACTGTGCATATACACTGACTCGTGCGACGACACGTCATCATAAAGTCTATTTTCATTCTGAGAAAGTACGGCAGATATGACTCTTCTTATGAAGTTATCTTCTGCTTTAAAAAATTCCTGAATTTCAATTGAATATCTCTCTCAGTCAGGTTCTGTTCCAGTCTTTTTGGTATATTGACAAAACAGAATCGTTTAATCTTATTCTTCTGACATAACTTCCTCATCGACAATTGAAACACTATTTTTCATGCCTTCTCTTGCCCCAACGTTAATCATTTACATGAACATTAATTGAATTTATTTCAACGTCGCTATATATTCATCATCATTCATAGCATCAGTCATTGTCATTGGAAAAAAGTTGCAGAAATTATCATTTGTACGGTGCATGTTTACGAATTATAAAGTGCTCGAAAGGAACATAAAATGACGAACTATCGTCGCAGTAACAAGATTGTTCTATATGCTCCGTACCATGTGTGAAGGCAAGCTAGAACATGTTTCACCCATTTTATAATAAAATTTTTGTCCGGTGTTCAAATGTTTTTCGAAATTTTAAAACATAGGGTGGCTCATGTAATGATTGGTCCAGTAAGACTCAAAGCGATATGTTTTTGAAGGTCTTTCTGCATCAACGTAACGTTACTACATCTCAACTCTCACCCGATTTCGTTCAATTTTTTCCAGTATATTAGGTCCCTCCAGACGTTTTCTGTAGCACCACCCCTGTCTTTGTCTTGGAAGAATGTTTTTTGATTGATGGTCACTGACATACCAAAATTCCTTTTCCTGTACACGATTGCAAGACTATTCAATAACACTAGTCATATCTTTGCCTTTTTGTAATCAGTACGACAAGTTTTCATAAATAATCGCGGTTGTCTATTCCATTTCCTAACTTTTTCACAGATGACCTGTCATTTCCATGTCTTCCTAAGTCGTGCTACCCAGAAATCAATCTCTTCTTTACTGGACACTGACATTACCGGGTTATATAAAAATATTATTTTTTCTACACATAAGGGCATCTCTAGTTCGGTGCTCAGTTTGAATATCTCAGTTTGGAACTGAGCACCTATACACTCTAGATTAAAGTACTTTTTGAGAAATGTTTTGAATCGCGAGGCACGGAGAGGTGATCAGTTCGCTGCTCAGTTTTCATAAAAGAACTGAGCAGAGAACTGATCACGTCATAAAAAATATGTTCGAAAAAATATAAGAAAATAAAGGAGTCAATTTCAAGCCAATCAAAATATTCGAATTTGAAAGGGGAACCGACGGCGAAAAATTTGTTGAAAAATTTGTACAGGAAGAATGGAAACAAGTAAACAATATGGCTGAATACGATGTAAAGTATGGTGTAAAGTATAGCATACGCGTAATAATTACATACGTGACAGCGTAGAAACACACACCGAAATGGAAATGAGAACAGTATTACAAAAGTTCGTGACATAATGTGCCTTTCCCGTTTACGATTCGAACGCGTAGTTTTATGTTGCAGACGACCGAATCGGAAAAGAATCTATACCGAGCGCTGTGAACACGTTATTATCTATAGAACGTTACCTGTACAAACCGGATAGGTAAGTTAATTGAGAATAATATTATATTATATTGCAATGAAACTAGGTGTGACGAGTTGATAACCATGGAAAATTTCCTCATGTAGTTAATGATGGATATTGAAGATGTTTTCCAACCAAAACGGATTATTGTCAATGTTCGAGAAACGCAAGACGTTTACGAACAAATTGGTACAAGTCTGAACAGGATAGATTTAAGTGCAAACCAAAATAGTGGTGAAAGTAGCACCGTAAGTCCAAACAGGAAAGAATTGATTGTTGTTATGGCTGTTGATAGACCGGATGGAAATAATGCGGGAGGATGTTATACCTTCCGAACAAACGCAGTAGAAGACGAGCTTGTTACTCAAATCACATTTTTAAAAAACCGTACTTGCAAGGGCAGGGAAGATGAAACAATCCATAAAGGTATAAGAAATGACTGCGACATAAGTGGGGAACGTATTCCCCTGGATGATAGTATTGACAATGATGATGAAAAAATAAAAGCGAGGATGGAGTTTCTGGATAGACTGTTGGATCCATTGACGGTGGACGATGAAGAATCCTGGAAAGACGGTAATGGAACAGAAACGGGACAGCAAGCAGATAGTGTTGTAGACAATGCTGTGCACGTGAACAATAATTATCCTGAGGGCAGTATCCCAGCATAGGGATATTTACGTACCGGGGGAAAGAGATTAGTGAATAGAACCTAAATGGAACTGGAATTGGAAGATGTAACATCTGTACGGAAGAATAGAAAAATAATTCATAACACGTAATGGAACGGTTGTAACGAAAGTGAAACAATGAGAAACACATATCATGGAGGTAATTCGGAGGTACGGAAGGTATTATTTAAGAAAGATATGAAACCCGTAACGGAGAGTACCGAAAAAGGACAGGATTGGAGAACAATGAATTTTTCAAGCAGTGCAGAAATAAAAGCGGTAATGGCAACGAGTAAAACACCGATAGGACTTTCTGCCGTAGCGATGGATGTGAAGAATATGAAAATGGGTAATATAAATAGAAACGAAACAGGTAACGCAAGTCCTAGTGAAAGTAATGTAGGGATGGGAAATGAGAAGGGAGACTGGGGGATTGAAAGTGTCGTGAAACGGAAAAAGGGCAATGCCTGGCAACCGAAAGGCGCTAGAAACAAGAAACGCCAAGAAATAGGAGATGTTTATTATAAGCGTAGTGGGCCGCAATGGTCAGAAGTTGAATGTTTAATACTTGCAGAAGCATGGGTTTCTCAAACCCAAAAACTTGTACAGACAGAGGATACCTTATCGTCTGGAATAGAAAAGTTATGTAGGGAGACGTATGGTATGAAACTAATAAAAGCTTCAATTTGTTGCAAATGGAGATCTTCATTAGCCACATATTGTCAATTATGGAATTCGTATTACCAACAGGTATTGAAGATGAACCGAACCGGAAATTTACAGAAAGCGGCATTGCTGAAAATGGCACGTGCAATTTATTATAGTAGGCTAGAAAGGATAAACTTACGAATCCATGTATTGGCATATCATATCTGTATGTAGAAGCTGCAGAGTATTTAGGAAAATCTCCCAAATTTGGAGAGGTGGGTGAAAATTGTGGAGTTGTAGTGCCGCGTAGGACTGAGTTACAAAGTATCATGATAAATCTCAGTACTGCTTATTGGCGTGAAAATTTTGAAAACCCAAATTGGGAGAAGGACGCATGTTGGCGGGGACAATATCTAGTAATTATCAGCGAGTTGCAGATGAGTCAGAAAGTCTTGGAAGAGCTGGTGGTATATCGGATGACAGTGACCATGTGGAGATCGGGCATAGTGGTCCTGGAAGTGATATTGGTCACAATGGTACCGGAAATATCCGAAACATTAGAGATATTGACGAATTATAGTTCGTAGCAGCAATGTTGATGCTACACGAAGACCGCATGGAATTAAAGCATCGAAAAAGAAAGAATCTGTAAAGGTAGAGGAGGGTAACATGTTAAGTTCCATTCAAGGTATTATAATGGAAATGAAAAGAGCAACGCATGAGATTTACGCTTTTAATGGAGAACAGAAAAGTAATGGTATCACACAACGTATGTGTTTTGCGTTGGCAATTTCACCAAAAGGAAGTGTAGCATACAACGAACTGGTTAAACGTATAACCGAAGAAAGCATGTTACCTACTAGTAATGGAAAGTAATAGGTGATGTAAATGGCTGATGGTACTACCACCAGCCATTTACACCACCTTTACCTGCCACACCTTTACCTAGTAGGTAACTTTGTAGCAAGTGAAGGATAGTGCTATGGCAAGAAATAGCAACATGACAAATGTGTGCCAAAACGAAGAATGAAATTCACCAAATGGAAAAGAAACAATGTATTTAGGTTGCGAAATAAATGCTTTTTAGCATAGAACCGAATGGAAAAGTAATTGAAATAAATTAAATAGAAAACAGCCTACAGAGGAAACTGACTTCGTTGTTTATTATGATTGAAGAGATCTATTTGCAATCTGTGATGTTCATCTGGATCTGTAAAACGCATATCACGTAAGAGAATACGTTCCGATTATTCGTCCACGTCCTGCACAATCTCGTTTGAAACTCGAGCTACATTCTCTTCTATTTCGGAAGATGACCGCGTAGCATGAACGAGCTCTGTTTCCTTTATATCCATCAAGTCACCATGAACTGGTAGTTGTTCATTCCTTTCGGTAAATTGTGACAGACGAACGATAATATTATGAAGGATGACACAAGAATTTGAAATTCTTATTGTTTCACGTAAGTCCCAACGTCAATTTTCTCGTCATAAAATCTCTAACCGTGATTATAATATTCCGAATAAACGTTCCACATCTTTCCCAACAGACTCCTTGTAAAACGAGAATTTTCGCACATCTGGGTTGTCCAAATTTAACATGGTTCGCAAATATTGGCCAGTTGGGATAGATAGCATCCCCTAATATATATTGAAGGTGGTGCTTAGATCCGTTTGTAATAATTGTAAACCCATCCGGTACGGTTATAGAAAAGTGTTCTGCGACAATATTTTTGAAAAGAGGAGATTTTGCAAGGACATTCGATTCGTTATTTGTTCCTGGACTACCATCGAACCAAGACCAGCAGTACAGGCTATGGGCGCACCAGCATTCGCATTGTATTGTTGCGCTCTTTGAATCCCTCCTATCGAGATATTGTCCCTTCATGGTTGCAGGAAAATTTTTCCAAATGTATTTCGTGCAATCAACCGCACCTATACAACCTGGAAAACCAATGAAGATATAAGAATCAACAATTTCCTTAAGTTCTGAAGCACATGGGAAGCGGTTAAAAAACGGCCATAGATTTCCATAATGTCAATACAAAATTGACGAAAGTAGGAACGGATGGTTTCTTCCGACATATACACTGCACCATCCAAACTATCCGCTGCGGTTCCAGTACTTAGTACACGTACACAACTCAACAACTTCAAATCTGTTGGAATACATAGATACCCTAGGCCATTTGTTTTTTGATTCCAATGGAAAGCTCTTTGTCGTAATAAATCATTCCGTATTGGGTAGTATAGCAGCCTTGATACAGAAAAATCCTTTGAAAAATATAATCTGGAAAAGCAGGGTTGGTATCAAAGTAATCCTTGATCCATGACGACGTACCTCTATTGAAAGTTTTTGATCCTTGAACCCGTCCTAGATATGGTTGTATAGGAGGAACATCTGATACGGTATGTATACAAATTGTGTTCGGTGCTGCGAAAACAGCATAATGTAGCTGCTTTATGGTGAAGAGTAACATCCGCGTATGTTCCGTTAGTTTTTGATTGTCTTTAACAAACTTCTTTACCCTAGTGGTATTCATGAAGGGCTATTGCATATTATGTTGAAATGCCTTCAGGAAGATAGTCGAAGAGAAATTGAATGATATCTAGTGAGTATTGATTGTGAACTGTTGTCACCGCAATGGGAAAAAGTAAGATGGATATGGAAATTATATATATCTGTAATTTTGGACGAATAAATGCTCTACACCTTTCACAGATTGTGATATTTTCGTTGTTATGTACAGTAATGTTTACCGCACGGTGGTGGAAAAGTTTGAACAACCAAATTGGTTTACATGACACTATTGAATTTGGAATATAGACGGTCATAATAGACCATGATAGGCAATAAAACATGTAAAGAAGCAGACAAAATAATGCTGCATGCAAAACAATGTATCACATTTCCAAATTGTTTATCATATGAATAAATGGGCATAATTTTATTTTATAATTAGTAAAGATGTTATTCTCTGACATTTCACTCCGTTACGAAATAAGTAACAATGTTCCAATACATTATAGGTTTTTCTGTCCAATAACCTTGTTCTTATGGTCCTGCTGATGTCATAGATTGTTTAACAGTACAAATTGCTTACGTTTAGGGTGAAATGTCGCATAATAATGAAATTTACATAATGTATGTTGGGCGAATGAGAGTTTGTTATAAATAAAACAATGTTCCAGAAAGGCATATCTTAACATAATTGGACAAAAACAGACAACTTTGATTCTGATCATATATCATATTCTTACTTACCAATTGGATTAAGTCACACAGAAAGATTGCATAGTAAGTGGAAGTGAATACGTTTTTGAAAGAGAAGTACTTTTTTAATCAAAAAAAATTTCAATTACGGTTTATGTTCTGATTTGAGGTGATATCCATCAGACAGTTCTTCGCACCACATACCATGATTAAAATAAAAAATTGGGCAATTTCACGAGAACTTGTTGCATATTTTTCAATAAGAACTAAGGATTGCAAAAATGAAGGTTGTTTAAAAAATTACTATATTCCATTTTTTTTCTTATGTATAGTGAGTACATTGCGATGTTTTTCCTGAAATAATAGCTGTTTCTAAATATCCACTATGTTGATTTTGTACGAATATGTCGCTTATCATACAAATATACCAATTAGTTGTGAAAAAATCTGTTTTCAGTTCACAAAAAAACTATGTTCCAGTAAATCTTATTTTCTGATATATGGTGACAACAATGTGACTGTTTTTCTGATCATATACCAGTTTTTAAATTACCAATTATATGAGTATACGCGAAGATACCGTATATTATGGAAATGTGTATAAATGTTTTTGAAGTAGAAAGTGTCTTTTAACCAAAAAAAACAATGTTCCATACCAGTATATGTTATTAATTTAAGTGAGATACAACATACGCTTCTTCTCTTTACATGCCATATTTTAAATAACCAATTGGATGATTCAACGCGAAGATCTCGCTTATTACTCAATTACACATAATGGTTGCTAAAATTCAATGTTTTTCTTATAAAAAAATTATATTCCAGTAAAATAATGTGCTCAATTGTGCAATATTTAATATTACAAAAATTACATTCTAACTTTTGCTTGCATGTATGCAACAGATGGTAATAATAATGCGTACTATGTGCAAGCACGCAGGAGTCTCGTTATGATAATGTATACAACATATAGCGTTGATACAAGTAGGACCGTAAAGGTAAGAAATAAATTCAATTGTGTATGACATGGTACTTAACGACCCATTTTTTTATATAACAAAGAAAACAGAAACCAAACTGGGTAGTACATAGATAAAGAAAACAACAATGAATTGTGCTGCCACGATTACTGGGTTTCTCGTGATGGCGGAGGATTACGTTGTGTAGGTTGAGGTGGATCAGCAGGCTCTGTTTCTGCGTTATGCTGTGAACCTGCATCATTTCGAGACGGTATGACTGACAAACCAAATATGAATACAAGTTCGTTGCAACGCGAAACCGCCTGGGTTAAATCACCACCAAGTCGGTTAATATACGATTGAGTAACACCTAACACATGTAACACTGAATTATGAATCTTCGTCAACGCATTTCTGTACGATGAAAGTAGAACAGTAGATTGATCACGTCCTTATGTTAATTCCGCAAGGGTTGCTCTTGCATTTGCCAACTCCTCCGTTAACCGCTGGATTTCGTTGTGGTCCCGACGTTACTTGTCCTTTGCAGATTCCAATTCCAGACCAAACTAATCTCTATCTTTCCTAAATTGTACCAACAGGCCTTTCATTTGTCAACTTTCTTTCCGTAATACTTGTTCCGTTCCATGTGTTGATGTCCATTTCGTAAAGATAGTGAAGAAACCTTCCACTTTTTCAGAAATTTTATACTGGGTCGCTCGAAGTAATGGTTGACGTACATAAACCATATTACTGAACCACCCATCATTGTCAGAATAGACATTTTGCTCGATTTCCTCATCATCAACATCTACCTCAATAATGTCGTCGGTGGGTCCGTCATTTGGTGCTTCGTTTTCATCGTTTTCTTGGCATATGTATCCCATATCCACCAGGAGGTCACGAGCCAGTTTACCACATTGTTGCATAGTCCACGCCTCTTAATCCGTATATGGTATATGAACACTTGTAAATACACGAACAGTCCAATCCATCAAGGAATTAACATGAATGTTAAATTCACGTTCTTCTTTTCAGGGAAGATTAAAAATCTCACCATTTTCCCAATCGTAATGAATTAACGGATATAACAAGTCACCCTTTAAACCATTCCAATCAACTTCCTGACAACGACGAATTGCTAGCAGCACTTTCTTAAGAATAAAATCCGATCGGTAAAACAATTCCACCAGATAGCGATCAGTGCATAAGTCAATTAATTCCTGATGCAGGGGTGTTATTATGCCGTGACCGTTTCTATCAGTTAACTTGGGATCAGCATGTTTCCAAACGGAAATACCATAACGGCAAAATGAAGGAACGTAGCAATAAATATTTCCACCGCTTCCTTCTTTACCACTTAGTTATATATTTATTTGAAATAATCAGAACCATATTTGTAGGCCGTTAGATGTTGGATTGGTAGAACAGGTGAAGGGGCCGATATTAAGGGTGACACTTCCAGTTTTCTAATGGTTGGCGGTACCTCCATAAAACAACTTGGGTATCGGTTTTTCCGCATACTAAAGGCGCCGACATCATGCCAACCAAGAAGAACAGGTACAACGTTTGATTTTTTTACAGACCTATTCACTGTTGGTTTCGTTCTTACTGTTCTTCATAATCTGTTTTCAAAAGCAGCAGCATCCTCCCACGATTCTCTTTTCGCAAACATGAACCAATCGGAAATAGGTCTGGGCATGAATACTAGGTATGTCATCGAATTACATCCATGGTGCTGTCATCTCACGCATAGTTTGAATCAATTCCACTGCACGTTGTTGATATTGCACCTCTTCCGGACACCTCACCCAGATCGTGTCACATGGTTTACGCGCAATACAATCTAAGGGTTGTATACCAGTATGAGGCCATCTGTTTCTCCAACTTTTCTGTCTATATATGCGCCGGCAGAAGTCGCTGCATTACTACTGTCATTTGGTTCATCGCACATAATTTCATACCGCACTCCATCAAAAAGACGCTCATTACGAAAAATGTTTATGTAGTCAATTACATAGAACGGAGGTTTTCCTTTCATTCCCGCACCAGTACGCTTGAAAGGATCCTCTTCTAGTAGGTTAGAATGTAAAAAATTAGCTCCTCTGCTGAAACATTCTTTGAACGGATCTGACGTAGTTACAATTCTACTTTCTTTTCTCATCCTCTCGGATCCATATGTTGTTGTTCCCAGTTCGGTATGCACTCTAGGGGAGCAATATGTGTAGCACGCGGGTTCATACTGCTTTGATTACCACTTCTCGGTATTCTGCTTGTAGGTAATGGGGTCTCCATATTCGGATGTCGTGAACTGTTACTTGACATATTTCTGTAATTCATTATGATTATTGTTTTTGTTTCGGTTCTATCAATATGTTCTTCTACAAAGGATTGTTGAAATGTTGCAAACGTTGTTAACAAGAAACTATAAACAAATTCAAGATTTTGTTGTTGTTCATTGTTGAAAAATACTTCCAGAGTGGCAATACTTCAGATGAATTCTCCATATTATATAGAATAATTATAGCATCTGTTGTTATACAAGACTTTTATTTTGGTCCGAAACTTATGGCTGTGTATATTAAATTATATATTTTTCCTTAACATTTCAAAAAATGTACCAACGGATTTCCTAACTGCGGTATGTGCTTCGGCAAACTTGTATTGTACCCAATCATGTACATGTCAAACTGGTTCAATGAATAAAGGCAACTTTGAATAGCAACCGTCCACAAGAAAATATAGTAGGTTCTATTTTTCTGACTTGGTTCTATTATAAATCCTTCGCTGTGGAACAGAACATATTTCCCTTGAAATATATCGTTGGCAATAGAGGATTTCATTGTCGAGTTTCTTACACATTCTTGAGACGATACCATTCATTCCCACGACTAGCAGTAGTTATCAACATCAGTCCAAATCTCTACAGGACAAGGTCTCAATTTTCTTGTGGAAACATTCCACGAAACTTTTTCATCCGCACATTTTTTCGCAGCATCTACTAAATCGAGGAATCTGGCGTATCCTGGGAGCTCTTCACCTTGAAACGATATATCAATTGCCCTCAGTTCCTTTTTCGTTGGTTTCCTGTTCAGGAATGAGTACCCGTACTTGACAGTCAGAAATGAGTAGAATTCGAAAACATATTTTCTCATTTGCGAAAGATTTATGATATTTCCCATGACCCTGACAAATGCATACTTCTCAGACCTTATTGTAGCGAGAACAGACAATATACGTTTATCCGTACTTATATCATTACCATTTCCATTTTAGTCTCTTGGCACCCATACGTTCGGTCGGAAAACAACCAGTTCGGTAAGTACATACCTTAACGATGGTTTCGATATACTGAATATTTTTTCAAAAGCCCAGTCGATGCAAATATCCTCACCTAGGATAAAATTAGTACACATATCCTTCTACACTTTCATCCATGGTTTTTTGGTTGATAATTTTGTTACTTCGTTTTCAATATCACCTCCATCACATATTCGTACGCGCCTTTGCCTTATTTTTCAATATACGGTTGTCCTGCTTTTTCATTTGCAGCAATACGGATATAGCATTTCGTCCTGCTCCTTTCTCATCAGAAGTGATGTTTCATGTACCTTTTTCAGTTTTTCAACTCCACTACATATTGATGATATACTTCCCCCATCCGTGTTTGGAACTTCTTGCTCATAGTTCATACGGCCCTCCATCGTTGTCTTCTTCGTTGCGTGATTAAACCAGAATGGTAGTTTTTGTTGTTCCAGGTGTGTGGTTACGTCGGTTCAATTTTTTGGAGACATACGAACCCTTTCCAATTTCCCTTCACGCACTATAGTTCTGTCAATTCCTTTTTTACACGTTTCTATTCATATCTTCCTGTACGAAGCGCATGGCGTACACAACACAGAACAGCAATGCTTCTCCACTACTTTCTCCGACTTTCCACTCCAGATTCCATTTCATTTTATTACAAACAGATTGCAGATTCTGCAATGCATACAACATGCATGAACAGTATGTCAATTGTAGCCACGTTTACACATGTCAATTTTGGGCATTATCCATTGGCTGGGTAAGACTATTACATTTATCTCTCGATACATATGGGTATGTTTCAACTTCGAAAGCAGCGAATCGCTATTTTTGCCATTCCGAGATATGAGCCAAAACATTTTTTTTCATATTTTACGTAAAGACTTTTTCTGTCCAATAGGACGTCAGCTTCCAATAACCGTTTTCAGATCTCAAATTAATTGAGTATATCTGAAGATATGAGTGAATCATTGAAGGTCACAATCCAGGCCTGAAAAACGATGATTTCACATCATCGTTATCAGGATAGTATCGATCAATGATGTTTTGTTTAAGGTATTCGTATCTGTTCCCCTTCATCTTCGATGGTATCGAATGCAATTGAGGCCAAGTTAGAAAGAATTCAGGATCACCAAGATCGTTCGGTATGATTGGGGGAGCGTCCGGTTTGTTGAAGTTGTATGCCTTTTCTTGTGCCGAAGTGCTTAGTTCACGAACAAAAAGAATTCCTCTATGACCTTACCTTGAAGTAAACATATAATTCTGTGAGATTCTAAAACACGGAGGAACAATGAAGTACTTCTCTAGAATACCTTTCCAGTTCCTCCGAACAACCATGCTACCAGCAATACAATTTGTATTCTTAGAGCTTTTTTCGATAACGTCCATCATTTGCTTGGGATATTAAACATCACTATTGCGTAAAGTTCTTTTGACATGGCCGAAGAACCAATCACATACGATTTTTGTGTGTCCTGGAATTAAAAAATGAAGAGTTACTTCATCTTCAAATTGCATGATCGTTCTCCAAAGAAGAAAAAAGATTACAAATCTATTCTTGTTCTGACCAGAACAGTTATCTGCGTGTAGTACTAACTTCTTACCATGTACATCATTTCTATCTACATCTATACGAATGCTTATAGAATGGTGAAGCATGGAAAGAATGGTATTGGCAGTTTTTTGATCTGGCCAATGCCCCTCAACCAACCTGTAGATGTGTCCATAAATGTATCACAGTCAAGGTCTCCATCGAAGTCAGTTTCGTTCAGAATATCATCGACTTCTTCGAACGCAACTAGATCAGAACCTGCAAATTGAAGCTCCCATAAATTATCATCGGGTGCGGTGTGAAAGGGGTTGATATACATAATTGTTTTTGTAAATCGCAATTATCTGAAAAACTAAGATGTTTTGAGATTTTGATGTTATCAAACTTTTAACAAGCGAAAAGTACATAGATTTTCTTTCTCTCAAATGATTTTAATAAAACTTGCACCAATCGAAAGCTTACGTCTATGTCTACGTTGCTGTATACTTGGATTGGAAGTTTCCAAAATAGCGATTGCGTGCTTTCGAAGTTGAAACATACCTAAATTCCAATCTCTCCACCAGGATCTCTTCCCCACGATATTGTTCTCAATCTAATGAGACATCTGTTGGAATAAATTTCTTAACTTCCATTACTGTTCACCGTAATGTTGAACAAATTGTTGCACATACCACTTATGTTGGAGAACATGTGCTGAACAGCGGTTTGGGAACTCGTGTCAAAAGATTCTGACTTATTTTCCACAGGACTCATATCGTCAGCCCTAGTTTTCTTGGTTGGTGGTGAACCAAAAATGTCTCGCTGCTGTCTAATTCCTCCACCACTCCTCAAGTTCTGATAACTTTGAAGGGATCTAAGGTCATGGTGACCAGTGCGTTTGGACACAGAGGAATCGGAATGTCCCACCTCAAACAACAGTGTAGCTAATGTTCCTCGCAAACCATGGGTAGCAACCCAGTTATTCGTGCCTGATCTTATAATAACTTTGGTATTACAACAATTTTTGACATAATGTAAGAAGGTGTTCTTTCCCAAAGGCTGATTTTTAAAAAACTTGTTCGTGTCTGTAGCCCGTATATGGAAAGCCAAAAAGAAACGATTGCTACTAGGTGCAACGCGATATCTAATCTTAATATAATCGTCTATATCTTTAAAAAAATCAATGCTACCATTACAATAGGATTAGTTAAAAACACAAACTTCAACAGGGTACCTACCAATAGCCTTCCAACCATCCGATGACGTCTTTGAAGTACCGTCGGAAAATCCGACGGTACTTTTCATTTTCCAAACCATTTCATTGTTGATTTATATATTTTGGAACTGCGATCGTTTCAAAAACGCCATTGCAGTTGGGCGCATTCCTATGAGTACACCAATTGTGAAAATTAATCTGTTCTGAAATCCTTTCGGGGTTTCAAGTTATAAAGAACAAGAAGAATATAATTGTTTGAGATCAACTCTTGACAAAAAATTGTGATGTTCTACATGTATACCGTTTTGCTGCAACAACCTTGTTTTATTATCAAACACGAAAACAAGACCATCTTTCGGACAGGCGAGTATTGGGCCAGTCAGAAGATTCAATTTGTGACTCCATTCACTTAAGAATTTCTGTTGAATGCCCATTATATAACTTTTCAATGTTGTCGGCTTTATGTCCTGACCAGTTCTTTTCTCCTTATAATTTGCC
>JAULBU010046041.1:0-13660 GCA_032358235.1 Odonthalia washingtoniensis | reverse complement strand
ACCTCAATAAAGAAACTACATACGCCAAATGATATGAAGTTTCGATACTCTTTCCTCAACTCGTGATCAGCAATATCAATATCAACGGATACTCGCACGAATCTTCTGGTAACAACGAGGATCTGTAATCACAACTTGGTTACATAATCGTAATCAGCGACAAATCCCACAACACTATACCTACAATTTTCCGATCCTACAAATCAAAACGTCTCTGCCGCTGAGCCATGGAAGCTGAGGTTATTGTTTTTAGCGACCTCTTTGACGCTGCCTACACAATCAGGACCGACATCTCTTACCTCACCAATCGACAAGTTCAACTGCAACTATTTACTGATATCAATTCATTATTTTACATCTTGAGTAAAGGCTCGAGAACAAGAAAAAAAAGAATCATGTTGCATGTTGCTGTTGCGTGACAAAGTTTTAAAACTGTAGAAATATCGAATATAGATTTGGTCCGATTCGAGTCAATTTTTACAGATGGCCTAACCAAACCTATCGCTCAAGCCACCCTCAAAAAAATTCTTTCTTCAGGCACACACGTCCCAAACCCAACTCAATGGATTATCTGTCATCGAACCGGGGTAGCCCACCTAGACTGAACTTCTTTTTCTGTTTCTTTCTCTCTTACATAATCATCTCAGCCTACTATTATTTCCTCAGCATACAATCAATCGCCCTTTACGACTAATATTACATTAATACAATCATACAAAAAGATACAGACACACCCCTTTCACAAAATGAATGCTCCAACCGATGAAAAAATCATACAACTATAAACTCAGTACATCTCTACCACATACAATATGTGCTTCCTTTCTATGTTCTTACCTCTTTTTATCTCAACCTTTTTTCTTCAAATTAGTTTTTACTCTTCATCCCGATTCCATACGACCACATCCAAACAAAAACAAGACGTCCTGAAAACACAAAGGGGGTGCTGTCAAACTACATGCAGTAGAATATCATACCGACACTACCCAATTACAATTTCTAGGCTCCAGCTCACAGTAACTTTAAATCTCAAACTTGGACGCCACCCATGACACTTTTACACTACGAATATTGACTTCCAACTTCAATTCACTCCACCTTTAGCAGATAGATACTGTCTCTAATTAGCGAGTGGTTTTCTTCTGCTCATAAGAATCCCATTCGTGTCTTCCCCTCCCCCGTTCCCATTATGATTAGACTTTTACATCGCTGTTACTGTGGACTCAGACTTTGCAGCATGGTTACTATGGACCACACTAATTATTATCTCCTACGATTTACGCTCCAGACTAAATTTTTCGACTATACAGACAACAGGAATATCTTGAGTTCCACACGGAGCTAACTTCAAGCTAATAATCTTTACGTTGGATCTACTGTCCTAGGTTCATGTTCTAGCGTTCTCTCCTTTTAAAGAACATCATTCGCATCTTTTCTTTGCTCACTCCTTTCCTTTTTGATGATTAATTTTTACTATTTTTATTACTAATAAAATAGCTCCTGTCAAGGTGCTGTCAAATTAGTCACCTAGTAAACTCGTTCATACGACGAGAATGACACTTGTTAGTGTCCTCATCATCGTCCGTCACTCTTCCATCTCAGCGGACATACAAGAACCACAGCGTGTACCAAACTACACCATTCCTACGTTGACCTAGCATACACCTACCCGATCCTACACAATCTCCCTTACGCGTGGCGTAAGACCTACCAAGTGCCTCTTGCTATCACTTTGGTCCACGCTGGAATACTTTTTTGCATAGACTTCGACATGCTCATATTCACATTAAATGTTTATTGATATTCAAATCACAAACTTCTTCTCTATTAATTATTGCTCTGTATGGGAATTCAGTGCTTCAGCAGATCAACATCGTTCATCTTGTAGTATTGATGGAAAGATATTCCAGTTACAAATCCTTTGGATACCAAACTGGGAACGTTTTGGTTATATGGAATCTCGATCTTTTTTAGATATATTTTGGTTCATTATTTCACTTTTTCTTTTTTTTTCTTTTTGATCACATTTCGTATTAGCACCATTTTTTTATTCCGTCATTTTATTTTCTTCAGAAATTTTTCAATCTCATTTAATATGATCACTGATCATATTATATGAAATTGAAAAATGCTAAAAAAAGAAAAGACGACATATTATATGGTACCATTATTATTAAAACTAAATATTTCATCTATACTCTAAGTCGTATACATGTATTGCAATTTATATTTCCTTTACTCTAAACAGTTTTATAGCTACTGCGTATACCATCATATTATTGTTCATGTCTTTGTTTCCATTTCCATTCGATCCCGTACAAGCAATTTTGCCGTTTATTATGCTGTCGTTATCCCCTCGAAAGAAAAATTTATAACCTAATAATGATACAGAGACTGGCTATATTTCGTTTTAAAAACATTGTAAAGACTATATTCTGTTAACTTGACAGTTTATAGTCAACTTGACAGACTAAAGTCTGTAAACGTTTTTTGGTTATATTACTGATTGAAACTAATTTCATTTCTAAGGCCAAAGTGAATGGCACCCTTTCACCTATTGGAATTTGGCATTCATTATCTTCACATATTTCTTTATTCTTTGCTTTTCTAACTCTCTGTATGATTTTTTTACTTTTTCTACTACCAGCACTACTGCGTCCACTCTATTCATACAATTCTATTTAAATATAAAACAGCAACGCATAAAATCGCGACTCTTGTAATGTTTGCCCGTAAATCTATGGATCTTCACAAAAGTACAAACACTGAATGCCCGGCCTTCATACTTTTCTCTGTTTCGGCAATATGAATGGACAGGGAAAAGTCTACGAAAATTGAATACCCTGCCTGCGATTGGCCCAATGTAGACGTTCATATGGGCAAAAAAATGGATTTTTCCCATATACATCCTCTCGTTTCACCTCTTGGAAGTAGGTATTCTATTCCGGAAACACAGACTATAGTTATGTCCAGATTATGCGTATATATCTCAATCGACAGCTATACGTGTCATAGATACTTCTTTATATTTTTGCTGGATTATACAGTCGATTAATACACGTGTACAAGATAGAAAGGACCAACTCAGCTTGGCTACTAGCATCGAAATTCAGTCAAACTAAATTGCTCAAAACAGTGTCAATAATTCTAACAATTCTACTACAACTACAGCTACTGAACTACAAGTATTATTAGTTACCCTAACTCTAATTGTTCATAGTTATGGGCCTGGATGAGAATATTTTGACGCTTTCTTCTCGTCCCCGATTTACTTCGGACATTAGGGCTCTTTTTGAACTGATGTAAAAGGAGACTACCATGTCGAATATTTCAATCGGTTAGATATATGACAATTCCGGACCACACGAACAACTAGCGCGAATGCCGGGAACTGTGGAAGGGATGAAGATGAAGGAAGGGTGAGATGATTCTGATGACTGAAGACGGTAAATGATGTTGATGATGAAGCGGAGGATGAAGATTGAACTATGTTGATGATGAAGCTGAGGATGAAGATTGATCATGTTAATGATGAAGCTGAGGATGAAGATTGATCATATTGCTGATGAAGCTGAGAATGAAGATTGATCGTGTTGATGATGAAACTAAGGATAGAGATTGATGTGTGTTGAGGATGATATTAGAGATGATAATGAAGTTGATGATGATAAAGAAGAAGATGAGGTTGACGATGACGATGATGATATTAACGATGATGATATTGAAGATGACGTAAACGATGATGTTGATGATGTATGATGAAGGCGGCGGCGATAAATAAGACAGAAGGAGAGCAGTAAACGGGTCAGTACCCACATAATGGAAATTTTCATGGCGCGAAATGCCAGCGTGTAAGGGACGAAACAAGGACAGTCTTTCCTGTATCCTGCAATTACAGCATGAGACAAGTCATCCTGACTGCCTATGATGTTTTACTGCTATAAAGTAGAATACATATCCCGACTGCAATGATGCGACGTGCTGCATTTTATAGTGTGTGCTCACTGCTCATTCAGACCGTGTAAAGATACACGTGTGATTACTTGTCAGAAGTAAGTTCGAATTACCAATTCGAATAATTAGATTTAGCTTACACTAATATCGACATTACGCTACACGTTTCAGAAAATCAGTTAATACCATGTTGAATCATCCTTATTAAAAACCAGCTCCGTGGCTCGATCTGAGAATCAATGAAGAAAACGAAGACATATACGATTCTAACACGCAGTTTCAACGAACCTCACTAAACCCAACCCCGCCACATTGAGAAATATGGCACAAAAGGGAACGAGAGATCAATTAACCTCGCACTCGAGGAAAAGCTAACCCTTGTTTCAAGGAGCATAACAATCCCCAGGCCGAGACGCGTGCCCGATTGTTGTCAATTGCGAGTAGAGTTTACGGAGTTACTACTGTGACTTCGGTCGAGGCTACCTGCGAAACTACTTAACAGTAGTAGGGTAACGGGATATCCTGCACTTCAACGAAGAATGGCAACCGTACATTTGTCATTAGCATATTTCTTCTGATCCAATTCTCTCAACGAGGCTTCCACTGTTTTTGAACTGTTTCGCACCATCATTCAATTAACTAGGCTTCCACTGTTTTTGATCTCTTACGCTCTTCAATTCATTGGCCCCAGCGCTGGACGCGGCTACCGCGTTGTTCTCGAGAGTTCAAACTCGAAGTCGACTGAAGACTAACTCTACAACAGCCGATCTACATGATGCAAAAGAAGCAGAGTAGAAGAACGCTAAGCCAAAAGATGATCCCCTTTACAAAATGTGATCTCACGACCGCTATTCAATGAAGTAGGATCAGCTTCAGGAACGAATAACCCCCGAGCAATAGAACGAGATCCACCCAGTAAAATAGAAGAAATAAAGCTAAGACCTAATACACCCGCTATACATGAGAAACAGTCACCTCCGACAACGAAAATAGTGACAGGATTCCACTCCATACCACCGCCGTTCGAACAATCAAAATTTGCGAGGAAATATCCGAACATGGCGGATGACCACGCACAATTTCATACAGATGCCACTCCAGAAGAAACAAGGTAGTATGTCTAATATTTGAGGCACTACTGAGACAAAATACTGCTCGTTTTGATCGAAACGAGGGTCGAAGACGAGTTCCTTTCTCTAGACTTCTTTATAGTACCTCGCCAGAGGCCGGTACTGGGGAATCTCCCACACCAATTCTGCTTCTTTCCGATTTTTTCTCCTCTCCTTTTTCTCTGCTTTCACCGTTCTTTTTATCTCTTTTGACACGTGTAGTTCCCGTTTTCTCTTTCAGCACGTGTTGTGCTTACACACCTGAAGACTTTTGTCCACGGGTCTGTAAGAAGCATCAGTTTTTTCGTAATAAATACCGTCTCGGCATCGTTTTCTTGAGTATCATGCTTCCTCCGTTTATGGAAATTGTTCCAGATTTCTCCGCATATCATGTGTTGCCTTTTTGATGTTTAACAGCCTTATTGAATATAGATTGTTCTGAGATGTCGGTAGAGCTGTTCTAAGATGAAATATGGTTTTTTAGTTAAGACTGGAGAGAACGATCGTGAAGGAATAACTCTTCCTGAATTCAATAATTTTGTATAACAATAAATTTAATATTGTGTTACAGTGCATTACTTTGAATTGAAACCAAAAAACAACGGTCACTTTCTCATTATCGTTCGTTTCAATCGTTTTCATTTTTTCTCGCAATGAAATATAATTCAGAATACGGACATACCTCCAAAATCATACAAATATATTTCTCCCATATGTCAATAATAAGTGACAAAATGGACAAACACTTATTGTCCACATGTGAAATATAATTATGAAATCTCACATTAGGAGACAAATTCTATATATTCTGTTTTTCTAGTGTTAAAATGATGTTCGAATTTCGTTTCTAAAAATAAACGTTCGGATCCATTGGATAAATATTTTATGTTGCGCTCCACATCTTTATAACTACCCCTGACCCTTTCCATATGTTCCTCATGTCTATTCTCTTTGAATTCCTCTTGCTTCCCAATCCGTTCGTTACAAAAAATCCGTCGATAGTTGAATACTTCTGTAAATATTTTACCATAACCGACTCCTTTAATACCATGTTTCAACCAGATCGACTCTTACCATCAAGTTGTGTAATGTTATTATTCTATTTCATAAAAAAAGCACCGTTTTGATATCTTGCTTACACAACTGGACTTTTCATGACCTTGAACTTCTTGTTTATGTTTTTGAAAAATTGAAAACACTAATTTCAAAGTTAGACATATGCCTCTATGGTATTACTCCCTCTTTTCAATTAGTTTTGTCTTGAACTCTCCATGAAGATAGGCCAATTAGGGTATTCACCTTCAACTATGAAATAAAGGAAGTGTCGCATCATCCGAGATTGTGGTGTCTTACCACATGGGATGATACCATATTCTATGTATTCTAAAAAATTAATATCTGTACGGAATACCTGCTGTAACGTAGTGGATTATGAATTTCGGTTGTCACCACCATATCTTTTTTCCATCGATAGTGCACCATTCCCAACAATACCGATCGATATATACCCAAAACGCCACACCACTTCCGTTTATTTCGGTCCTATTACTTTCTGTTTCAATTTTCACTTCCAGTTCATTTCTGCAACCGCCCTATACCATAATATATTCCAAACATTCTACAAATCGCAGATAACCGAAATCTTTGAACTGTTTCTCAATTCCAATTAATTCGTTCCTCATCTGTATGAAACATATTCACCGGAGCGGCTGATGATGAAGTTACAAATCAATGCTACATTATTTTACACAAGAGTTTGGTAGCGGAGGTCGTAAGATT
This sequence comes from Odonthalia washingtoniensis, assembly GCA_032358235.1. Classification (NCBI taxonomy): domain Eukaryota; phylum Rhodophyta; class Florideophyceae; order Ceramiales; family Rhodomelaceae; genus Odonthalia; species Odonthalia washingtoniensis. The sequence goes on along the minus strand of JAULBU010046041.1, from coordinate 6,818 downwards.
ATGCTGTTCTATAAAACGGCCGCAGAATATTAATTCATTTGTGTAGATAAAGTTCCAACTCGGGGCCGGTCGATGTAAGAAAGAGGTGTGGAGCGAGAAGTATAGCTGATTGAAGGTACGCTGATGTTACGTCAGACATCCATATGTTGAATTTAAATATAGTCGCTAGCGGAAATAGGAGGAAGATACTCTGAGGTTGTAATGTGTACAATGAGTAGATCATAAAGATCTTTAAATTATCGCGATGACCCCCTAACACGAAACTTGCTTTGTGTACCACCTCACAGCTCATTGTGTATTTCAGGGCTAGGGAGAAACGTCTTCGCAGTATGTTCGAATTAAGAAGAACTTCCTCTTTGAATAGTACTTTAAAACTATCTCTTCAAATCAGATTTTGAAGTTCATCCTTACGTGCATTATGAATCTCCGGTGATTTGCTACGGTGGTCTTCAAGCGGTATTATCTCGGTCATGAATATATAATCCGCAGCAGGAGGGGATGCGAAGTAAAGAAGGAATTTCTCAGAGCTTGAAGAGAAAGAAGATGATAATTTTGATTCGTATAGGTACAGATTGAGTTACGTATTGTCGAACTGTCTGTCCTTTGAATAGATTGATCAAATATTTCGACGATCTTCGTCGATAAGTTGAATGATGCGGACTTCAAATGGTCCAAGGAATTCACTGTTTTTAGATGTATTTCCCTTCTAAATCCAAACAAAGATACTGTCAACTGTCACCTGGTCCGTAAACAATGTCCGTAGCAGACGGGACATTATGCTTCAATGCACTTTTCACTATCATCGAATAAAATTGGAGGCGCATATCGTTTCTAGAAATTCTACCGATTTCGCTTCTTTCATCCGTTGATGGTCGTCTTCAATATTCCTCCAGAATTTGTAACCCTGGGAACTCGCGATATAGTAAGACGGCAGGTACAAGACGGTGGTCCCGGATGTATCATTTCAATCCTTGGATTTCAGTTCCAGGGCGATGTCGAATTCAGCTTTTAGATGAATTAAAATCAATTTACGAAAGTTGGTGCGTATAGGGGCGTGGTATCTCTCGCAAATTGAAATTATGTTGGGTTACTCGCTTCCAGTTTTCTCCACCATAACTATGTCGAAGGACGCGAGATGGATTAATGAGTCGCCAAAGTTGGATCCTTCATCTACTATTAATCGGTTGGGAAGGGTGGTGTAGACCTAGTTATAACTTTTGCTCAAAATATTCCATATATTGTGGTTCCCATGGTTTTCAGCCTTGTAGCTGAGAATAAATGCCTTCCCTAGTCGATTCAATGGAGTTTTGGATATTTTGTGCGTTATAATAATAAGGAAGACATCTATGTATATTATTCCATTAAATCTCGCAGAATCAGAACCAAAGAGCATATAAAACGAAGAGGTGCAGAATTGATCCTCTGACATGGATAAAATCAGGAAGAGATGTCATTCAGAATCTTAAGGGTCTTGAGATCTGGCATATGGATTTTTGCGCCGCAATAAGTTGAAAAGTATAGTTGGCGAAGGGTGAAAAAACTTTCGACGTAAGAGTGGAAGTTCGCTGAAAGAGAAGTTTGTTTGAATCGAATCTATATGTTGCACTCTGGTGTGAAGGTGTGAACATGCGCTTCGATAGAATTGTTAAACGCACTTTTCTATGTAGTACATTTTGCTGTTATGCGTGAGTTTTTGTCGATGAACTAACTTACTGTGGGCATTTTCTATCATTAGACCATTTCCTTGAATGAATGCCGATCAATGGCGAGATGTTCACAGCAATAACATCCAGGGAAATGGAGATGTATCTAAAATGAGTTCTATTCTCCAAAATAAACCTAGCAGTTCCCAATTAATTATACTCTTTGTCACCAAAACGGGAGGAGTAGTTTGATCTGGTCAGAGGATGAGATGTAACCCTATAATGATTATTGATATGTTCTACAAAAGAAATTAATATCTAGATCCTTTGGTTCCTTGAATCTACACAAAATGTAGCGTAAATTTTTTGGCGGAAAAGTGCTTCGTTATAAACACATCGACGTTGTTACAAAATATAATATTAGATTGTTACTCATCATGACGACAACAATAAAAATAATTCTCCTCACATGGTGTGAGGTTAATGCATTTTCTTGATGTTCCATCATGTCGGATGATATTTAATTTGAAGTGGTTGAATTTGCGAAGAAAATATTTACTATGTGATTTGAAATAATGTTGTAATCGATCTCATTTTTTGTAACATCATCACTATCTATTTGCGGATTCCAATCGTGTACCGATATCTGTCTCGTAAATGTTTCGAATTCTTTAGGATGTTGTCTTCCTCACATAAAGTTTATCTTCCGTCGTAAACTCCATGTTTTCTTCTTCTTCGCTACTAATATGTCGGTTAGTATGAAAACCGATCTCTCACCATTGTGCAAGTGGTTGTTGATGATATTCTTGGCAGCTCCAGGGGGCATCAGTGAGGGAGTGAACACGGAAAATAACCACAGATATATCAATGTGATCTGTAATTAGTATTCCTCCTGCAGGAAACTTTTCTTGAATGTTCACTTAGTTTACCATTCAATGGAAGGTTTGTTCTATTGCCGGGTCGGATGACGTGAAATTTGTTTTGGTTCGGGAATCTGTCGTCGGTTTGACTGTGGTTCTTTAATCGAGTGTTGGTTCGATCGTCGTATTATGCGTAGAGTGTCATTGATGATGAAGTTGCATTGGTCAGTTTAGCCTTTTCTTTGAATAGAGTCAGTGATCGTGCAAGTTCAATATTGAATTATTGGTTGTTGTGATTACCATAGATCTCGTTATTTCTTCGTAATGTCGCTCAGTGATAGAAAGAGACCGCAAAGCTAAACATTTCCGTTTTGTGGGTTTAGTTTCTTAATATTGGATTATGTGGGTTTCGTTCCAAAACATCGGAAGCACTGCGTATGGAGGCAATCTATAAACGAGAAAATCTTGGAGAGACCAAGTGCCTCTTGAGTCATGTCTTTTTAGGGAATAAATGGCGGCAAGGAGAGATATTCGAGTATAGTCTATGCCTACTTCTCGCAGTGAGAAGAGTCATATTCATATTTTATGGCCTCTTGGATCTGATAATAATCCATTGAATAGTTCGAATGGTTGGAATAGAATGTATGTGCGGGTTTCTTTAGGATGTTGTTTGAAAAAAAAGCTTTCGGGTAGTATGTAAGGTCCAGTTGATTTGTGAACTTATCATAATCGCGTATTTCATTTGTGCTAATTTTGCCCAGATCGCCGCAAAATTTGTGATCTTTAAAATGACCACTTATGACTTACACGACTTCTTTTGCCCTCATATAAGACGGTTCATTGCTGCATGGGTCCTCATTGTAGCTGTCCAAAAAGATATCATCATGTGTGGTTGGAGTCTGTTGTCTCTTAGAACGAATATAGATACCCATAATTCATGGCGGATGAACAAATTGGGATGATGGTGATGGCATCGGAGGACTATGGTATATATGAACTACTGTATCAAGGGCGATGAAAACCAGAGCTAGATCTTTGAATACAGCCACATGTATCTGTTTTGTGTATTAGAGATACTACAGACTGTAAGTAGTAATTCAGAGAGTCTCCAAAAAAAGTTGACTGTAGGTGCGCAAGTTTAAGGAGACAGTAAACAGTAGATGTGCGAGTGTACGAAGACCGTAGACAGTAGGTATTCAAGTACGGAGATCGTAGATTTTAGGTAATTTGTGGACGATTTTGGAGGGAGGAGAGAGTAAGGGGAAAAGTAAAGTGGAGCTACGAGAAGTAAGGACGAAGATCATGTCCAAGTGGTTAGTGTGGCTATACACACGGCTCTACATATCAATACGGATGTTAGAGATTTTAGACTTGAAAGTCTTTCAATATCCTATCAGTAATATGATTTAAATGGAGTAAATGTTCGAAATTAAAGTAATGAGCAAAATGGATAGAAAAGGGAATGGTACTTGTGGCGTTCTTATATAGGAGAAGAACGCCAAATTCGAATGTAAGGAACTGATCTTTTAGAGGGGCGGAAGCTCAGATATGAAGTCTAGTATGTACACGTGGCTAATTGTTAGGTCTATTACAATTCTAACTTCAGTAGCGCCGTAGCTTATAGGAAATGGAAGACACACATGTAGATGGTTAGGCAACTAGGTGAAATACACTGATATACGTGTGGTTCCATCTAATCTTGTAGAGGTAATAAGCTATTGGGTTAATCAGTCTTTCCAATCTATTGAACAGGACCATGAAGATTAAAGCGTTTTTATATACTGTTATGTCTTTTCGTATATGTTTTGATTTATAAAGTGGGGTAAGTACGAGTATGTATTGTTAATGAGTATAGTGTACATATGCGAATGTGTACCAATAGATTTTGAAGTATGCCAGTTACTTTATACCAGGCGACACAAAGGTAACTTATATCAATGAAGCCGAAGTGTGTGACATAATTTCCATATTGAAAATTATTTTCTTTAAGTTGAATAACATTTTTAAGTAATTTTGATTGGGGATCATTTTGAATGTCAATATCAATTCAGAAGTGGTTGGATTGGTCGGATATAAGAAGATGTCAGGATGAGGTGATGACGTTTAATGTAAATTGAAAGGGATGACGTTACATTGTAGTATCGTAATAGTTCCTGATGATCTATTTAACAGAGTTTGGCAAGTGAGAAAAGAATAATGGGGTACCTTGAAGAGTTTCCTGGGTCATTGGTTTTGTCAATCTGTCCGCTATGTTGTAGTCGGACATAATGAGACCAATATTGGATATATCACGACGTATAAAACCTTCCCAAAAAGCTGCGACGTCCAGCATTAGCCTTTTTTGATGTATATTACCCTTTGGATATCATATAGAAAAGAGATTTGCTTTCAGTCAAAATATCAATATTAATATCGCATTTGCATGTTTGCTTAGTTCGGTTATGAGAGTGAAAGAGCTCTCAAAGAGTTCTTAGAAGGTGATTAATTCCATACCATTGCCAAACGGAACAAATTATCTGCTTGATAGGACTTAAAAGTGATAGGGATCATTAAGTTATGCTTATCGGAAACGATTATGATATAACCGAGTTGAGAGGAGAGGTCCAAGTAGTTTCCAAATGAGGCATCACTGTGGCCAAGGCATTTTATACTGTGAGCACCAAGTCTAGGAAAGAAATTATTATATCTCAATATTGCGTATAGAGGATTGCTTTGTTGAGTTGTTGAATAAATGTGGAAGGTGTATTTGTTAGCGTTGACTCTGTTATCTCAGCCAGTCTAGAAAGTTCGTAGATGCAGTCTAGTCACGTATTCGGAAGCCGCCCGCTCAAGGCTCGCGGTATCTTATATGTTTCCCACTCGCGCACGTTTCTTACCTTCCACTTACCAAATACTTGCATATTCATTTATAGAGTCATCTCCAATAACGTGGCGTCCTTTTGATTTCCTGACCACTTAGCTCCGGTTACTATGTTTCAATTCGACAGTTTACACTTTGGTCGACTAAACGATGACTTTACAACAATTGAAGCCGAAGACCAGGAACCCGAACGAGCAAGCGACGATACAGGGAGCCGTTCTAGGCGATACTCCTGTGAGGACCTCAGAGCGTTTGAAATAGTTTTCTAATCTCCAACACCACCAGAAACGGGTGTAGCTTCTAACAGTGGATCTAGTCAACGATCGAGCATATCCAACAAGGAAACTGCCAAAGAGGTGAGGCTGAGACTGGATTATCTTGCTCGAGGCGGGCCAGCATCGCCCACATCGGCAACGCCCAGTAAGGATTCTAATCATCCTTCCGCAACGATGAACAAAGTTGAACGACAGGAAACCTACCCAAACCTGGAAGACGACCCCGAACCGGTTAATGTGGAATGGAGACCGTCCGAAAAGCTAGAGCATGTCATCAAGCTGATGGAGTAGTTCAACAAACGCCTGGAGGTGATTGACGATATGGGACTGGAAGATAAATCGCTATGCTTGGACATTATTACGTCCTTCCGGTCTCACATAATTAGAAAGTGGGGTAGTACTAACTTAGGAAAATGAGTCGAACTCCTCACGAAGAGAGGAGCCCATGCCGAAAAAGGGAGGCACGTTTCCAAAGCCGAAACCTTGATCCATTTCCTCGATAGAGACAAATATCTCAGCTCCTAAATGGGACAAGAGTTGAAAAAGGATGAAAAGATCTACAAGGAACTGAAGCGAGTGGAACGGAGTCACAAGAGACGCTTCATCCATCCGGACAGGTCCCATAATGTCAATCAGGAATTGAAAGGAACGGAAAATCAGAAACGGAACCTTGAAGAAGATGAAGTCTATGCACCAGGAACACCAACCAGGTGACTTAGGGCTCCATGACAAGATATACGAGACGAACCCGGCCTAGCACCGAGGATCCAGAAGGGCAGCACCCGCTTCCCAACACCAGCCGGCACCGGCCCGCCAGGTGGGGACAATGACCGAAAAGACTCATCTGGGAAGGAATCAGTTGAGTATGAAGTAATATGTCCAGCCGGAAGTCGCCGAAAGAATAACTAAGACTACCAAAGCTAGAAGCATACGAAAGAAGGAAAGGAGACGATCCTGCGAGGGAGGAACAAAATTCCACCGGTGTCAGAAGACTTGTCATAAGCGGTTTGATTCGAGCATTCGGCGGCCAATCGACCTCCTCGGTAAACTGAGACGAGGAATTGGACAACTGTATCAACATATTTATCACGTTGGACACCATGTGTGAGGTTGATGAGGTCCAGAAACTCAAAGCAGCCACCTTCATACTCTCCAACGATGTCTTGAATTACTACGCAAA
>JAULBU010046030.1:0-13660 GCA_032358235.1 Odonthalia washingtoniensis | reverse complement strand
ATTCGGATGATGAGTTTAAAGCAAGAAGGTCGAAAAGAATGAGGACCTTAGGCTCTTCCTGATTTTTTTCGAGACGTAAAAACCGATTTCAGTAAAATTAAACAAAAATAAAAAATTATGCGTTTTCAGTGTCCGTAGACCTCTGTAGGATTTCGTTCTACGGTCAAGTTAACTTGACCATTATAATTCTACCTCTTTCCGACCCTTCGACACACCAACTTCTCGGCATTGTATCGCCCGACTGCAACTAGTAATGCATTTTTTATTTCGTCTATAAATTTCTCACCTTTGGATCTCTTTAGTTCTCCGGTTTTACCAACTTAGATCAGATATAGTCCACGGTGTGATGCAAAACATACGGTCAAGTTAGTTTGACCGAAAATCCAACATTAGGGATATTAAAAATATTGCTAGTTACTCCTTTAAGTCTGAAATTGAAACTTCATTTCATTTCATATTTTTTTCATTTTAAAAAAAAGAACTAGAATTCCATTTGGAAAATTATCATCTAGAACTTCAACAGAAACGTTCCAGTCATTCAATTCATCCGTTGGTATTAGGTAACCTACTACATCCTTAGCAGCAGCAATGAAAGAATCGTGTAAGACTAGGAAATGAGCTTCTTTAACGCCACGAATGACATGTTTGCCACATATACGTAACATGGCATGATCGAAATTAGATAAATCCCCACGTACTGCAGATGATGCAAATTGAAGAAACGTATCCGAAAGGAGCTAAGCTTGTGCTGATAATTGAATGCGTACATGTCTTATAGTACTTGTTCCTAAATTATCTAATAATTCACTTGTATACTCAGTAACACATCCACCATCAATGGGTACAAGACAAGAAACATCTTTCCATCCTTCACCCTGTTTCCTCATTATGAAAAATTGTTTTCATAATGGACATGTATGGTTTGCTTTTGACCAACGATAGACAATTATGCATGAAATACATGCCAAATCAGAAGCGCTCTCATCTCATCGAAAGTACTTTCAGAGTATTCTGGGGCAGATGTGCAAGTCACGTATATTACATGGGAAGAAGTGTACAGCGTTCGTGACATGTGGGCATTCGTGCGGTGTTTGTCATGCGCTCATCGATGGGCTGGAAAAAGCTGGAAAAGGGTCGCGCGCAGTGCTGACGGGATCTCCGGGAATCGACAAGACAAGGATTTCCATCAGAAAGTTGAGATGTTGATTCAGTCATTTTAGTGCACACGGAAGGAGTTGAAAAATATATAACAAGATTTTCAGATAATTCCATTCCACCAATAACTTTAACTCCAGATGATGGCGATTACTCGACAGTAGCAAAAATATTAAAATATCGTCAGTTCCCAGACGTCCAGTACTTTTAAATACTACAGTTGAAAGGTCCTCATCCGAGTTGTACGAATAAATTGATGAGATTTCAGGCCATGTAACCGTGGAGACGTCTTCATTAAAATCTCCAAGTTGTCGAAGAGATGCCAATCACACATTTTTAACGGTCATATGAATGATGAATTAATTCAATGGCGGCTTGATTAGCCGCAGACAATTGGTGTTTGGCAAGTTCACATCGGGTACGTAGACGACAGACGGACCGAGGATTTCCGGAGATGTCCTTCCTGAACTTCCTCTTGAATTCATTAATAAAGTGGTTCACCATACAGTTATTGAAATCTTCACCACCTGTGTATGCATGTGAATGACCATTGATCGGATTTCTTTTTCGAGACGTTAGACGATGGAGTTGGTGATGGCGGAATGTACGAAAGGTGGACGAGATGGATGATTCAGTTGTGAAATGTGGTCGTGACGAAAGGAGTTTTGGGAAAGATGCGGGGGTGGACAGATAAAAGAGATGCTCCGCCATTAAATAAACACGATGTTACATCATGTAAGATGATCACAATTAAGAATAACGTCGTGTTGACAATGAAATGTGTGATGGGAAGTTGAGGAGAGTATGGCGATGGTTATAGAAAAGGTCGAGGTTTTTTAACTGATCCTGCGTCACGCAACAGGTACAAGTACAGCACAAAACTACGGGACAGTAGAAGATGGGAAGAATCTCGGCAATAAATAAAACATTTACAGATGTAACCGGAGTATAATTCCAGTTGTACCTACGAAGTCTTGGATTTATGGGATGAGTAGTTTAAGCGAAAATAATGGCAAGGAATATATGGAATGGAAAAAGTGGCTCCTTTTGCATGGAAATGGTAACGGGTTACAAGAAAATCTTGTAACCAACACACGTGGTAAATATTGTAAACGGACACCCAATGAGAAAGCTACAAGTAGCATAACAGAACAGTATGAAGAGTACCCTGTACGGATAACATGTAGAAATGATCCGCGTGACAAAACCGCATCGCAGGCTCTATACTGATGTAATTATATGCCACCGACATTATAACGTACAGTATATTGATTGTAATATGTATATGTAGAAATTATTGCTGCCAATACCAACAATGTCACTGTCATTTTCTTAATATGTTGTTGGGTGGAACGGTGTATGAAATATGAAAAACATGACTGCTGAAGACAAGCTATAAAATAGATAATCATATTATCAGTGAAGTGATCACTGAAAAAAGGGAAGGAACTGCATTGGAAGTAGATGAAATTACGCTGTGGCGTTGGAGATGTGAAAGAATAGTTACATATTTGTTTTAAGTTGACAATGGTGAGGTGTTGTTACGTACCACGGTGGTGTAAGGAACCGAAACAGTGTTTTAAACAGCGCTGGATACTGTATTCTCAACAGGCCGTATCACAGCAAACGTTATCAGAAGTAACGGATATATTGAAAAGTTAATGTTTTATGCAAAGACAAGGAGCAGACAGGCATATTGTGTTGGGGACAATTTGACTATTTCTGATATATACTACCCTATATTTGATGACCAAAAAAAAGTTGTAGTAACAGATCTTCAAAGAAACTGTTATTTGTTACGTTGCGATAAAATCAAATGGTAAGGAGAATGCATTATATTATTTTACTTATTACGTATTTCTTCAACAGAGTGTGTCAGCCATACAAGTTCTCTAAATTTCATCGGTCAGACAATTTCTAAGTTTCTTACAAAGAACTCAATTTGTAAAATGGACTCCGACGTAAATTACGACATTAATAACTATAATTATGATACACTCGCAATGCATATTGATGTAAATGAATTCATTTGTGAAGAAAAGACATGGAAGAGAACATTCTCGCGTACTGCGAGGAAATTATTTCAAGCAAATCGTATCACCCGATTTCGTTTTGTTAACATAGCTGAAAAATTAACAACATACAAAAATGCAAGAGAGTTACCTCTGAAATGCAGAAAAGCGCTTGCAAAAGCGGCAGATAAGTGTACAAGAAGAATTATGTCAGTTATACTACCACATGATGGTAATGGATTGTATGAAGAATTGCTAAAGGAGAAGTGTACAAGTAATAAGATTGTTGATGGAAACATACGAGTATTAAAGAAGACAAAAAGGGAAGTGTTGAAAGAAGAGTTCTAAGGGCGTGTTTGTTTGCGCATTTACCTGGTACAGAAGTGCAACGATTACTACGTGAACAAAACGAAACTATAGAAAAGGAATATGGTAACAGCGAAGACATCAGCAATGACGACGGAAATGAGGAAGGCGTAATTTCGAGTGTTGGGTGTAGTGAAATTAGCAATTGCAGGAAAAAAACTGAAGAAGTGAACGAAACTGATGAAATACAATAAAACGACCGTACTTGTACAGTGACAACTCCGAGTGGTAGAAAGAATAGAAGTGGAGCGTTAGACGTGTTGCAGAAAAGAGCACGCGACGATTGGTTAGATTTGGTTGCTAGTGGTCAAATTGTACATAACCGACACGGAAGAAGATGCCTCAATGAAGAAGAGATAAAACATGCTGTTTTCTTTATTTTTCGCAGTGACAATGTGCAACATATGTCATGGGGAACGAAAAGGGTAACATGCGATGGCGAAGTTCGTAGAATACCATGTGTAATGAGGAAACTGAGAGTTGAAAGTATGTGGAGAAAATACAGTATGGAAGCTACTGACGAACCTGAACTGCTTAAATAAGGAAGAACATTATTAATTTTGCTTGTGAAAACAATAACAGAAGGATATGTAAAACCTCAATCATGTGGAGATTATATTTTTAATGGGTTAGTATATGAGAACATGTCGAACATGAAAGCTCTTATTGAAAAATACGTTACAGGAAGCATAAATGTGAAAAACGCCTTGTCAATACTTCAGGGAGTGACTGATTTTCTGAAGTATAGCTATATAACGCATCTGTCACTATCAGATCGGAATCCATTGCATCACGAAAATTTTGCTTTACCACAAGATTGTGGTAATGAGACAAGAAACCCGGAGTGTTTGGAGTGTTTGTCAATATTTGCAGGGATAGATAGTATACGTGATAAGATTGAAAAATACACGGAAAACGAATTAGCAGTAATAGCCGATTGTAAGTCTAAAATTATATTGTACATGGGCCATGTACAACGAACATTTGTATAGTCTAAATTAATAGAGCAAATAATGACAGAAACGAAAAACGAGGAGGATGGAACCGCCTGTGTAATTTTTATGGATTATAAAATGAAATTGGAACCAATGCGACATCGTGAATCCACTTCGCAATTATTTGGAAAAAGAGGTATGTTCTGGCACGGAAGTGCGGTATTCTACCGTACAACAAAAGAAGAAGAGGATGAAAAATTGAGAAAGGAAAAGGAGTGGCGAGATCTGGTAAATAGGAAAAGAAGGGGAAAAAGGAAATTATTAGAAACAATTCCGAAAACGAGGAAAGAAAATGGTAAGGGTGATCAAACTAAGGACAACCTAGATATATTTTTTGTAGATCACATCGTTCACAATGATACAACATAAGATTGTTTTGAAACTGTGAGTATATTGGAAGCTTTTCTGTTCAGAGTGCGGAAAGAAATACCTAATTGTAAAAAATATGGATTGTAACTGATAATGCTCGGTTTTACAAAAATAATTTATTTTCAGCAATTGGTGTTCATATTTGTGAAGAACAAGGTTTTGATATAAATGGCATTCTTCATCCTGCATCTCAAGATGCTAACAACATGGTTGAAGCTCATTTTGTCATTTCAAAAAGACATATCATACTATTTGTAGAAGAACGTCAGATGGATGGTATAGTACCGGAAGATGTCGTTGACGCCCTTACATATGCATATCTCAGGGCGTCATCATGATGACGGGCTACCGAATACATCAGTAGAAATAATATCCATAAATCTTAACTATAACAAATTGGTACAATGGAAAAATAATAATAATAATATTGCAAATTTTCTAAATGTTGGGGAGTTGGTATTCAATAGGATATCAGACGTTTTTTATAATATATTACGCTATCAATATTCGGGGGGAACATATGATAAATTAATTTTTAATGTCATGGGAACTTGCTAAGAGTCGTTCAGTATGTCGATTAGTGAACATAGTAATGATAATAAGGGTAATGTAGAGAACGATTCTATCAATAGGACTGATGACACAAGCACATCGTCATGCGATTAGAACGATGTTTATACAGGAGTATCAAACGTGCATGAGGAAATACATAACGAAGGTGGATGTGTTAACACAATTGGAGAAGTTGAAAAAATTAGAAGAATACAATAAATACTTTTAGCTGATAATCACGGCGATATATTTGTAGGCGTTGAAACAGGAGTATCAGTCATGAAGGATGGTAGCATACACTTGTGGAAAATATGCCACTTTATCGATGATAAAACAGCAGCTTTGGATGTTGTGGAAAATTAGAGTTGTTGGAGCGTGATATGTATGAGGATAAACAGGGCGAAATTATTGATTGTAATACCACAACAGTCGAAAGAGGTTAAATAATGGACGGGATAGATGAAGAAGAAACTGATGATGACATGTGTGGGGGTTCTACAGCTGGTTTTGCTCCACCAGTTTGGTTGAAAGCAAAAAATTACTTTTGTGGTAAATGCCTTCGAAGATACGGAACGAAGACGAGAAGGGATAGACATATGATGCGATGTAAGGTTGTAATTTATGACAAGAGAACATTGAGTCAGGCTGTCGATATAGCTTGAAATGCTATTTATAAGGAAGGAAGTGTGAATTTGTATATGCGAACAGAAAAAAATCAATTGCTATATGATGTATTTGTTCCTATACATTACTTCCAGATATTAATAAGAGAGGATGGGCTTCCAAGCGAAAAATGGGTCTGACAATGGGAGTGAATGACATTGAAAAATATGAATCAGATATTAAAAAATTGTTTGAACCTGGAACTGTCGAGCCAGAGAACAAGATGAGTGCAGCAATGATGCAAAACGCTATTCGATCAGCATATCCCAATCAATACATTGTACCCAGTGAACAACAAATATATGATAAAATATGTCAACTGGCTAGGCAAATAAATAGTAGGAACAGGGATGAGGTCATAACCACCTTATCAATGACTGCTGTACAGGAAGATAATGATGAAACGTAATATGAGGTAACACAAAATGGTAAAACGAAAATATTAGTAAACCTTCATTACCAAATGGTCACATCGACCTTATTTTTGATAATGTAGAGGAAGGAGGAATTAAAACGTTTGGAATTAATGAAGTAGAAGTCGTTTCTGTACCATTAATGAATACTTCTAATATATGTGAGTTATTTAAATCAAGGAGAATAAAAGAGTATGTTCAGGAAACCAATGGATAGAAAATACACCAACGTGATTATGTACATATTAGTTCATTCCCTTAAAATAGCGCCACGATTAGTTGAAACGGAAATGCTAAAGAAAATAGAATTAACGGTGCTGCAATTGCCATTTGTCTTCCCAAATAGTGCACAAATAGTTAATAAGGTTAGTAATATGAAACGAAATTTACAGAAATATAACTGGAAAGGGCTATTAAAGTACTCTGTTTGTCATAGAATAGGATTAAATTTCTGAAGTAATTTGTAATATCAATGATAAAATTACTGAATTTTTATTTTTCTGACCGTATTTTACGTACTATTTTGGTATAAGTACAATTATATAGTATTATATCTTTTCTTATTGTGATTTTTTATATGTTCTGAATTAGTCATACTATGTTATCAAAGCAGTTCTTTTTCTTATAAATTTATAAAGATATTATTCTTTGTTTAACGCAATATACACAATTATAAATAATGTTGCTCTTACTACGGTTATTGGTTTCTCACTTTCATCGACAAAGAAAGTGTCAGCATGTTGAAAGTTATCATTGAAATTATTGAATATATTTTGAATATTATGAATTTTTTTAGTTCTGACAATGATTGCTCTATACTGTTAGGATATATTTCCAATTTCTGTTTGTATATATAGGATTTATGTTTAGATATAGTACCATGAGAGTAATTGTCCTTGAATACAATTTCGGTAACTTACAATATAAGTATTTCTATATTACTTATATTGTTTATTATTGAATTTTAATATAGAGAACATTGTATTTAAATTATCTTTCATGTTATCTATAAATGTAATATTCATTACATCTGATATTACCATCCACTTTTCGATTTCTGTTGCCTCAATTCATCTATGATATTATACCATGATATTCCCTTTGTTTGTATTATTATGGGTTCGAAAATAGATAAAAACATTGTTGTCTTATTTGTTTCATACCGTAAAATTATTTTATACTTATTTTACTTTTTATGTAGATGTTTACAAACGTATTGACATGTTTACCCATGTTGAATGCTATATTTGCAATTAGTGCTACTAAATTAAATGTATTATTTATGACAATAGTAAATGTATACTATTTTCATTCCCGTCCCCTATATTTTGATACATGTTTTAGTTCATATTAATATTAGTAACAAACGGCTTCTTCATATTGTATTAAAAAAGGTCCCATCACAATATATGTCATCGCATATAAAAAGTAGTTGAATAATTTTAGAGAATTTTTATTTTCACTTTAGTTCTTACTTTCTATCATTACACTATTTATTAAAGTGGTTACAATGCAATATTTTATTTCTGTGCATTTGTTAGACTGTATTTATTACACCATTCTTTTCCCTTTATACATAAATCATTGCTTGTGAATATACTGTATACATTATCGTTATTTTTACAACTGGACCACAAACATGATAATGTTAATCACATCACTACAACAAAGTTTTCAAAGTCATTCACTGTCCTTCTCATCTTTCACAACTTATTATAATGCTAATTTACTACTGATGTTATTTTCTTAATAATTAACACATTAACATTTCAATGAAAATCACAAATAGCTTCCTTCCACTATGCACATATTTATTATATTCCATTTAAACTTATAGGACTATTATTACATTTTCTTATGATGTATAGTGTTACCTGCTTAAAAGTTATATATTATGACCTTTATTGATAACACTAATTAACGTTTTTCTTACCATTGTCCTATGTTAAGTACCTGCAATAGAACAATATTATGGTAAAATATGAAATGACATAAACACATTTCTTTCTATTTAATTATACCATCGCTGGTCTATTCTTATATACAGATGACATAGGGTTAGTATTGGTTCCATAGTATTAATGTTCCTGCGTTTACCAAACAACGCAAGACAGATCGTTCTTATAAATCAACAGCCATTTTGAATAACATGTTGAAACTTATAAAAATAATTAGGGCTCCATAAGTGCATTGGACAGGTCTTAATAATTGACAAGCTGCAAGATGAATCTCTTTGACTAATGTCGTTGAGAATGATTTACTTATGGATATCAAGAAAATGCTAAAATAAAAACGGAAAGGAAAAAATATACATTGTTTATTACACGTGGACAGAAACAGTATGCTTAGTAATGTGACGAAGAACATTTTTTATATTGAAAGATTTACGTTTTTCCTTATCATCTATCTTCCCAACTATCATCAACGTCATCTTTGTGATTTCTTCATTCCTATCTTCCTTGCTTTTTTTACTTATCATTCCCCTCAACCTTTAAACTCTTCTTCTTATTTTTTTTCATTGACAGCATATCCTTTGTGCTCGTCATGTTCAACATTTGCTACGTTTTATTCGTTTATCATAGCTGCAACTAATGGCTTTTCTCCATCACTATATGTTGTTCTTACATCCTCAACTAAACGTTCTTTGCATTACTCAACATGGTTTTTGTCTTCCGATTAATACGTTTATTCCTTTATTTCGCAATTCACAATTTCGCATTATTCAATACTTGCTTTTCTTCCCAAATCTTTACTATGTATAAAAAATATTTGTTGACGTTTCACCTACTAATAATGCATACTGTGCCTCATTATTCTCGAATTTAATTGTATTGGTTTGAAAAGCTTTCAACATTGCTATATACAACTTTTTTCAGTTACTTATTCCGTTTCTACGTTTGCAATATGTATCGGTTTCATATCTTACTACTTAGATTATTATAAGTAGGTATGTATTACACTCTTTTACTCTATATATGTGCAGCTTACTACACCGTTTCTAATCGTTGGAAGTTTATGATAACTTGTTCACAATTAATATATATTCATTATTTATAATATTTATCATTATATGTAATTACTGCTTACCATTACTTTTCTGTTTACATTATAAGTCAACTATAACTTCATCTCACTATGTTCTGTGTTTATAGACAATAACCATACCAACATATTTATTACATTTCAGAAATACAGTTATTGTTTATGAATAATAATACATATTATTCATATTACATAGCGTACCACATTATCATCAAATTTCATGTATTTCGTTGTACAGATTTCAACAATGTGATATAATACAGATATTGGTTTTCTATGCACTAACTGCATTTGCGTCGTGGTGCCTTGTTCGGTATAAATCATTATATTTCGATAACTATGTTATTCATCATACAATTATAATATAAATGTATACAGCTCAAAAACCCATTTCAACTCATTGGAAAATTACAAAATTTTACTAACAATTACTAATCATACTATATTAACAATATAGTACAGTATATGTATATACTAATCAAGATTAATTTTATGCTGATAACAAAATACTTATATATATCTTTACTTCATTATAGGAAAGGTTACTAAACAATATTAATACAAAGAGTGCATATACATTTGAGAAAATTACTTCTTCAATAACAACGATGAAAGATAATACCTTTTATATATTTATTTAAAAAACACACCGTGAAGCCAAATTATTTAAAGTATTGTACAAAATTATTATTAATAATTATATATCTTCGAATTTATATGAAACACTGAACACACATTGAAAATGCAATCAATTTTTCGTTTATTAATTCTATAAATTGCTACCATGTCACAATGTTACATGTTTCTTATCAATCCTTTAATTTTATATTTAGTTATTCCATTTACCTTTTATATTTCAAGGCATGCAAATATCGATTACCGCACTACAACAATTTCTTTCCTAATAATTTATCATAAACATCAATAAATTTTACGCATATAATCCACCCTATTTCTTATTCCAAGATATCTCCCAAAGTTATTCCTTAAATTTCATATCTACTGATATGCTTTCATGAGATCCGTCTCACTTGTTTTTGTCCCAGTTCGTAACATATATACGATTATCTTGGTGAAAAAACCATTGCTTCCCAGCTTCCATTTTTGACCGAAATGCGGACCGGTGTTTTACCAACTCCTCACTCCCCAGATATCGCTGAATAATTTTACAATAACAAGTACCTTCTTTCAAACAATACGTCATCAGAAATTTGAAAAGAGGTTCTTGTAATGCACTACACCCTGCTTTATCATATTGCTCTTCCATTCTGTGGTTTCCATCATTTGTTTTTTCCTCTTTTTTTCCAAATCAGTATTTTCTTGTTTATGTTCATGTATTCCACATATGAATATCCCTCTCCTAACATCACTAAGCATGTTCACACATATATCATACTTTACTCTCATTGATTTATTCGTAATATTTCCTTTCTCTATTACGTCCAACATATATCTTGTCGCCTTTTCTTCAAACAATTTTTCTAATTTTTCAATAGATTTTTCGCTTTCGTTTCTAGATATTTTTATCACTATGTCACGTAGAATCTTCAATCTACATCCAACAAAACCCATTCGCAAGACCATCTAAAAACCTTGTTCTCTTTAATTTGTTTCCATCCGTGTACATATTTTGTTTTTTTCTTCTCTCTTCTCATTGTTTTTCTCTTTCTTAATTTCTTCTTCTTCTTCTCCTTTCATAAGATATGCACTCGTTTTCCCTCTTATTCGACCATCCCTATACGTCCACATTCTGTTATAATTAATAACTTTAACAATTCCTGTACTTGTTCCAATCTTTTCGTGGTTGTTTGGCACATCCACTGCTGCTTCTCTTCTTATGTCTCCGCTAACATTGTCTTTTTCGTTCGTTGTATTGTCTATGACATGTTCTTCGTCACTACTAATTAAGTTGACATAGAACATATCTTACTCATTTTCTTCTTTTATTCCTCCATGGTCACTTCCGTCAATGCATAGTGTTTCTTCTTTCTTGTTCTTTTTATAAACTTGATCTTGTTCTTCAATCTGGAGTAACACATTAATACAATGTTGTAACCGAAATGAGAATTGTTAGTATGTTAGTATGCTTTCATCATTTGATTATCCTTTCATTGTTATTTCGCATTCTATATCGCATTTCGGTTTTGGCGGACGCTTACTGTCATAATATTGTTCAGCTGAATTTGTTGTTGTTTATTACAATTATTAATTTTTTACTATTGTTCTGATACTTTATTCTCGGTGCCTGTTACCATTCGTAAAAACAACTCTAAACATGTTTTGTTCCAACCCGCTTTCTTTTCCCTATTTATACTGCTGTCCGTATCATTGTCTTCCACTTACAACGTTATAAATAACAACATATGATATTGTAACACTTCTGCGATTGTAGTCTTTCACGTACCACAATCAAGCGGCATCATTTCTGCTGTAATATGCACCTCAGCGTTTACAAATATAAAATGACTGGAGTACAAATATAATACTGTCAATGCATTACATTGCGTAGTCCCTCTTTTTTATAAACCGATTAATAGCCTCCATGTCACAGTTTTTTATGTGACTATCTCTCTATACATGACTATTTGCCTATTTTCTTTTTTTCTTACTCTCCGTTCATGTTATATATGGCATCGTAACACCGGGCCAAGCACTAATATCAAAAGTGGCAAATATCGATAAGGGGTACCTGTTGCGTAATGAAGGTTCAATCAATCACAGCATAAATCCGTAACTTTCATGAACCCGCTTCTACTGTATGTTGACTGAAACGTGTGAATCTGTTCAATTTTTGATTAGACGAATAATTTGAAAATGTTTTGAATGTACAAATAATTTGAATTTTTTAACATATATGAAGATGAATTGTCAAAATTTAAATTTCAAAATTGTATCGCATCCCTCATACGACAGTATATCCATCGGGGTTAAGCAATACGCTGTCATTTACAGCGAAAATAAATAACTAAATTAAAACAATAGTAATAAATTTTATTTTCGGTGTAAGGAACAGCGACAATTATTATCAAAATTTTCAATTTGAATCTATCATCACATCCATGAATTCCGGACGATGTCACAGTTTTACAAACTTTGGAGACCTAAACAATAGCTCGTAGATACTGTAAGTTTAATATGATCACTTCAGAGGTCTAAGGCTGTGGCTAGCGATGGCGTGGTGTTGCAAGTGGCACAGGTGTTCCGCATCTAAGTCCGTGTGTTCTCTTTTCTCCTACACGTTTATTATTCCGCGTTTCGCTATTAAAGCTCCTCAAGGTTCGCTCTCGATGCTCGTGCGCGACCATTGCCATCGTTCATACTTTTCGTCGCCGTTCCGTGCTCGTACGTGACCGTTGCCATCGTTCATACTGTTGGTCGCCGTTCCATGCCTCTTTATCGTGCGCATCAATAATTTCAATACTCCCGCTTCAATTCTACCCTCGCCGTTGTGCCGCCGTGCCTGTTCTCCTAGGCACCGTAGTCATTTCATCAAATTCCATTTTACTAATCTATCAATATACGTGTGATATGTGTCATTCTTGCTCCACGCGTATCCACACTCCCATTAATCATCGATCTGCCCACAAGAGCGATGATTATTCAGACCCATTTATTTTTGTCTAATTAAAACGTTCTATGCTTTGGGATATTCAGCCGTCCGTCATACGCTATCCTTGTCATCATCTTTTGAGAGGGCGTGCTACGCTTGGTCAACGCGTCCGCGATGTAAACCGACCATTGTATCCACCGATTCACATTAATCTGCTGAGATTCGAAGAAGTCCCTGATTAGTTGGGCTGTATGCCGAAGCCGGTAATCACGTCCTTCGTGTAGTGTGGTGAGTGTGTCAAACATCTTCTTCGAATCTACGTTGAGATCATGTGTGAATTTCTGCTTTTGGAAAATAGATGCCATCCCCATCTCTAGATTGAATCCTCTGCCATCAGCTTCCGTACAGGAAAGGATTATAGCTCCATAGAACGAATGACAGACTCGATGTTGGCGTATACTTGCCCAGTCGATAATATGATATGTATCTCTTTCATTAGTGTTGGAGATATAGCGAATGCCGTTGACAATACTAGTTTGGCCG
>JAULBU010046029.1:0-33330 GCA_032358235.1 Odonthalia washingtoniensis | reverse complement strand
TGAGAAGAAATCAACCTCTACTATTGGAATTTCTGTACCTCATTTTTCGTTGTTATCTAAATTCAGCAATGAGAACATCTATAAAATGTAAAGGTCCAACGTTAAACTTCTTTTCGCCAAGTGCACATGCAAATCAGTTTTGAGCGGTTTTCCAGTAATATTCTTATAAAGGAGTAACAGTCAATTCCCTTGTTCCTATTATCTTCATCGTTGTCAGTATCGCCTCTGTTTATGATAGAATTCCAGTATGTTCTGTTTTTTCATCTTCCAACTGTTAATCCACTGGAAATATATCGTCCACTTCTTTAAAGAAAGAACAAATTCTTGTGATTGGGATCCCTTCAAAAACATTTCAAATTTCTTCTTTGCAAATACAAACGGATCAGACATACCATCAAGAATGCAGTACCGTTCACTATCCAGTTCTTACTTTTCCTAGGAACGAAAGCTTGTCCAAAAGCACTTTACTCGTTAGTATATGCGTAACCCCAATTTCCGGCATCGACCAAAACTTTCAATACCTCAATATTGTCTGACTGCTTTTTTGCATCCTACATCCATACCAGATTTTTGATTTCTAATATGTGAACATACTCGAAACATATATGCAGCCGATGACCATCGGGCATAAATACTGACCTTAGTAACGTCCGGGTATCCCTTATTGTTATCTTCTGATGCACATCTTTTTGTGATCACGAGTAATTCCATCATATGCAGATCTTTCTCTTTTTCTCGCTAATTCTGCTTTTAATTCTTCACAAAGTACAGTTGTGTACCCGGACTTTTGTGTTCGATGTAGTAACATGTGCTCCATCATAACTACATCTTGACATCTTTGAGCCGTTTTACGTTATTTCCGTGAACATCCGTATAGTGGTATGGTAGAAATAAGGGATTTATCAAACGTTTCCAAGTCTTCAATATGTTGAGGAGGTGTTTGAGGTGCCGGTGGATCCAAACTTTTCGTTCGAGTCGCCTTTGTGGCCAAATATAAACACAAATATTTTATGACTTCTTCTAATTCCTTTCCTATATTCTTCGTAATCATCGTCCATATAAATTATGATAGCGGTTGGTTCTTTCCGTTTATTCCCACTTCATGTTTTCACTTGACGCCCTCCATGCACCCCCATTACTTCGTTGTTTTTTGTGGTTCATGGTTCAGTTTATTCGAAAAAGTGCTTCCAAATATTGTTAAGGAGTCTTACATGGCGGTGTTCAGCATGGACTTCCAACTAGGCGACATTTCTACCTGATCCAAACTCTACTAATTTCATATGATTGCAAAAAATAGTATGAATCTTCTGCGATCTTTTCCTCGTCTATGCAATGACGGTTTCCATGGGTTCCTTGATTGTATTCGGTACAAGTTCAAGTTCTATTTTACAGCCATTATTTACAATTTCTTCCAGATGTTCATTCATTTCCTCCCAAGAAGGTGACGCCAACACTGTAGAAAGCTTTGGCATCAAATGACCCCCTGTTTCCACCTTGAAAATATGCTTGCGCCTCATCGAGAAGACTCATGATATATTCCTCTGTCAAATTCAGGAGACAGTCACTGTCTAAATATGTTACACCTAATTTTCCAGACTCTTCCCCATCCCCCAATTTCTCAATTGTCTTCAACCGTGTCATAACAGACTCGTATTTTACCAACATTTTCGCAACACGTGCATAACGAGCGTACGTACTTGATCTAATATTATCCAGTAAATTGCAACGTTTTATGTCGTTCGCAATACCACCTGTCCTTACCAACACAAAATATTTACCATATTCTTCCTTGAATGTCTGAACATATCGAATTACGCTCGACATTAGATCAATAAATTATACTTCCCTTCTAGTATGTGACAAGGAAATTGTCCTATTGAGACTGATCATAGAGATATTATCTGATCACATCTCTTCGGGTCACAAGCACAACACGAATGGATTCCCTTGTGCAGTCCAACGCCTTACCAGTCTCTATTTTCGAAAATATTTCAATTGAAGTAAGTCGATGACGACCATCGAAAACCATCAGTTTGTTTTTCTCACGTAAACACAGTTTACATATTTCGCAATTAAATATGTCATCTACGGCATCTAACTGATCATCGTCATTTCCTTCCGGGAGATCAGCCTCTTCAAATTAAACAGATATAATTCCATTTCAAACCTCTTTTTTCCTTCTGAAACAACTCCAGGAAATTATCTCTATGTGTTGCGTCCACATTCTGGAGCGGAATATTGATAGCTCTTCTTTTTGTTCTCTAAGAAACACATCCACGATATTCTAATTGGTGATTTTGAACTTGTAAAATTTTATCGAATTAACGTCATCTTCCGAATCTTTCGTTTTCTATTCGTTTTTCTCCTTTTCAATTTCTACATCTTCAGGTTCCACATAGAATTTCATTTATCTGGAATCCCTGTAGTACACAGATATTTATTCTGACTCTAACTGATCCCGTGTCTTAGGATTTTTTATTTCTTTCGACAGCATATTATACGACTATGGCATTTTCTTGTACTTGTTCTTGATAACAACTCTTCGATGATGATCTTATCCAGACTGCCAGGAACCCCCTCCGTTGTGACTATATTTCAATTTCAAACTTTCCCATTATCTTGAGTGTGAAAAAGAAACAGTTTCGTTGTTACTAACGTACTTCGAACAGCAAGTTTTTAAAATGTTAGTTAAATATGTTGTTCTGTTGAATTTCGAAAACTTGGTGAAGTCATCTGCAGAAGACAGGCTGGGAAGCATACCGTCACTATGACATCTGCTTCATACCCCTCGATGTCCAATCCTTTCTACACTGTTCACAAAGTACTGACTTAAGAAAATTCGCCTCCCCTTTCACATAAAGATGACGGTGCAGACGTGAGGTGTTCGTTGATGCGCTCACATTGTTGAATTCTATGATTCCGTTCGTTACTTGTTCAAATACCTTGAGGGAACATTGATTAATTTTTATGTTTATTGTATGAAGTTGATTCCAAGTTAATACGGTTGCTTAAAGTTTGGAAAAGTTGTCCGAGGTTCAAGTTGAAATATGTTGCAATGATATGATCGTGAAAACTGTATTGTTTGTCAGGGATTCTAGGTGATTTGAAATGTTAAGTTCATAGTACATGTAAAACTCTTTACGTGACCTGGCTTCTTGTATTTGCACAACCGCATATGTTATAATAATGTCGTGACAACCGCTGCCATGTTCTGTACTAAAATTTGATAAAATAAAATTGAAATTTGTTTTTCATTTTTCAAATTTATAAAAACAATTGCTCACCACCCTCTACTACAACTTATTAAGGTTCCATTTCGACAAACATTTGTAGAGAAATTAAACGATCAACAATGATTTTAAAAATTATAAGAACGGTTGCCACTGGCAACTGTTCTTATAATTTGGTTTAAAAACAGAGTTGGTACCCGTCCTTATAATTTTGAAAATAATTTCTAGTAGAGGGTGGTAGAACTGCTACCAGACTGTACTACAATGAATCACCATTCATTTAGACAGAAATATGTAGAGAAATTACATGATCAAGAAGAATTTAAAAAATTATATGAACGGTTGCTACCACCGTGGTAGCGACCGTTGTCAAAGATGACTCTCTACTAGAATCTATCATCATAAAATATGACAAACACATTTGTAGAGAAATTACCCAATCAATTTGATCGTGCTATTTTCTGTACAATTTTTTATCGAATTTGATGTTTTAAACAATGAAATATGCATACCGTTTGCCGATTTTTGAAAGGACTGAACGGTTTTTTGAAGAACGTATCACAAAGAAAAAGAATGGTTTTTAGAAAACGAATGGTAGTACGAAAATTAATCTGGAGTTCATCCAGGTTATTGCTGAATAATGCAATTCCACTGTTTGCTATTTTTCAAAAGAACTGATTGGTTGGACGAAAAGAGTATGAAAAAGTTAAAGAAGGGTTTTTTATAAATTTCAAGGTAGTACATGAATTAAATTGGAATTCATCTCTGGGAAGTGGCTACAGAAGCAGGTCTGCGCACGTTCACTGAGATTATTTTTCATTACTTTTCCTTTTCAAGAAGTCTTACTTTCCATTTTACCCAATAAAACGGTGCTTGGAGATACGGTGTGGGGGTCCATGAGGAGGTTCTATCGCAGATGACGATTGCATACTTCACTTCATTATGCCTATTTAGTACATGTTGAAGCTGAGTTCTTAGTTGCCCTCTGCAGTTGCTTCCGCGTTGTGGACACCGACACCATATATTCCAGTATTATTTTTAATGTGGTCCACGGGCCAGTGGTTACCGCAGACGACTAGTGCGTACTTGGATTCATCATACCTATTGACCACATGGTGATGCTAAGTTTGGATTCTTCCTCTGCAGTAGCTTCAACATTGTGGATACCGACATATTACTCTTATTTCACAATGTTAATAGTTAACTCCAATTCTTGCCAAATAGTTTTATTATTATTAAATATATACAGCAGGATTTGGTGACAGTGTCCACAAATGCTAGTAATCTGGGTCCAAGGGTGACAACTTCTCACCTATGGAATCCGACCATTAGTCTGTACTTCATCGCCAAATTAGTTTAGTCAACAATTTAATGTGTTGATCATATACAGGAACAAGTTGAGAACATTCTAAATAGAGAGAAACACGGTCCTATTTATTTAATTTTCAACAAAATAATTTATGCGTTCGTTCAACCTGATGACTATGACGTGGTGCCACCACGTCATAGTCCTCAAGTATAACGTTTCAACCAGTGTGTGAAAAGTCAGACACTTTATGAAACCGTCACATATTGGCGCATTGAAAAAATTTTCTGTTGTGTACACCTTAAAATCAATAGCATGTCATTTATTCAAAGACGTGCACGAAAACCCCATTGTTTCAACTGCTGTAATTTCATAAATAGTTCAGACGAAGGGAATATATTGTCAACATCCTTTTTATAGACACTACTGTGCCGTACTTGCTTCTGAGGAATCACATTCCCAAGAACTGGAACACTGAAATGATCCAGAGACTGCTGACTTATGAGACATAGAAAATGACAAAGCATACCACAATGGTTTTACTTTCGTATCATCTAATGCGAAAATTATGTACAAAGTTTGTGAAGCACACTGTCGGCGTATTTCATGACAGTCATATATTATTACATTCAAATTCGTTCTTTATGATGGAAACAATCATATCATCCTTATTTGTTGAAATTTTGAAATTTTGAAAAATGTAACAACTTTTTAAATTTTTGGAATAATGCTTAGAATTAATTTGATTTATTTATCTATTCAATACTTCAAATAATTGAGAAATAGTAGATTTAATTATTTCCTACTACAATACCAGTCTTTCCCACCGCACAGAATTGTGGTCCGCACCATATGTTATTTTCTACATCGTTTCAAAAATTAAATGACATCAAACAACAATGGATACGAAACAATTTGTATGAAATACTATGTATTGCACATGTTCCATGAAAATATTGACTAATTTCAAACGGCATCAAATTGCATGCGAGTACAAGAAAAAGCACCGATTACATCTAGCAGGAACAGAACCAATTGGTTATACAGGCCGGGAAGGTCCTCCATCCCCTGAAACCCATGGGTCACCTACTGAAACCAGTTATATTTCTGACGTACCATTTAAAATATTCAGATCCGATGTAACAGACAGATCTATGCCTGCTAAAAATTGAGCGATATCTGAGCTGTCGAAAACCAATTGTTGGCACTTTCATATGACATAGATTCTTCTGCTGTCGGCAAAGTTATCCAGTTGCTTCGAAAAGAAACGTTTTTTGCAGGCATTGTTAGTAACTAAGTGAACAGTTTGATGCAATATATATCACTTGTCGACAAAACTTTCACTCAGAGTGTAATGAATCATTAGTTCCAAAAAGTTTATATTACATACAGCACTACTTAAGACGATGAAAGAAATCTTTCCTATAAAATAAAAATATCATTGAGGTCTTTAGTACAAAAATGAGTGTGGTAAATGAGAATAAGGTTAAATTAAGACCATGTCACAACGAACTACATTGTGCATACGTTTCCCATCCGCTTCATTCACAACTATTCACAGAAATGTACATTTCCATAAGAATACAGATTATTGTCTAGTGAGTCTTCTTCAATTGAATGAAATAAAAGCAGAGACACAATTTCCAAGTCTTTTCTTAGAATTTTACAGATATATACAGATAAAGCAGCAACAACTTGCAAGTCTCATTTTTTAATTGGATACCACGTATATGTCATATTTCTTAATATTTCTGTTGAAACAAGACGTTCCTGCATAGAACATGGATGTCCAATGTTTTGATTCCTTCCTGTCAGCTCGCAAATATCACAGTTACAACTTGATGGAGAACAGTTCCATTAAGAAAATGTTGCAGGTACTGATGAAGTAATTGTCATTGATTGATATGCACCAATGACCTCTTCGTTATGGGAAAGAGATGATAAAATTGTTTCTCTGCATGAAGAAATGGCTATGATCATTCAGCCTTCAATTGAAAAGTCTTTGGAGTGTTTGAATGTTTAAAAAAATCCAATGTGACATGGAATTATTTCTCTGTTACTTTTTCATACTGCTTTGATATACTAGAAAGGAAATACATGTCAGAATTTTTACACAATTTTACACCGAAACGTCCATGCGTGAGATGGTTATGAACCTCACTAGACTGCAAGAAAGGAACTATGTCCGTACCAAGAACTTTTGACTACGTCAGAAATAAGAGAAGTATAGTTGAGGATTTGTTGAAATCCTTAACCTTAGCATTAAAATCACTACAGAAGAAGATCCTACAGACATAACCTCAATTGATAGTGCAGGATAAATCAACTGTTACGTCGATATCTTTTCCAGAAGCTTTAAAACAACACATCCTCGTCTTCTTGTCCCAGGACTGTTTTCAATGTTTACATATGACCCATTGCACAATCTTCATCTCAATACATCAAAGACAATGAAGAAATATTTCACGAAATATTTTTCAAGTCCAAATTTTTTCATGCAAGGCCTGGTCAAACCCAGAAAGGGAAGACATTCCGGTCACAGCGCATACCTTAATAACGGACTTGAAATACAGTGATGGCCGCAATAAAAAATCAGTTTGGTGCTCCTGGTTTGTTTGTTGACTTCTCATAAAAGGAGATGTCACAGCAACTGAATTGTTTATTTCTAAATTATTCCATCTGTGGAATGTTATAAGATAAAAGATTATACATGTTTGACTATTATTTTCCCATTTTTGACAGTATGTATCGATAGGGTTACTGGTTATCAAGATGAATCACCTCTTACCACTATTTTCACAAGTTACACATCGTTAATTCAAGATTTACTTTTTGAAAATTCACACAACGGATGGTATGAGAAAACCATTGCTGAAATTAGAAAAGGAATATATTCTCTTAAATTTCAATGCATAGAAACGTTTTAGAATCATTATGATACTGGGATTCATACATTGAAGTTTCATCTACTAAAACACGTCAGAGAAGATCTCTCAAATTTTGAGGTATTAATATAATTGATGCCTAACCTTACGAGCACGCCAATAAATTATTTCAGAAATCATATAGTTCTACTTCCAAAAGATTTGAAACACGAATGGATAAAACTGTTGAAAGTATTGAACCGACAAAAGCTTTTTCAAGACATGGTTTGAAGAATGTTAGGATTTATAAAAATGGTATCAACACGAAATTTGCACTACATTCATCGGAAATGGCGCCTCCAGTACATTCAATTGAACAAAGATCTACGTGTTTGGTACGCCATGAAGTATCGGTTTCACGGCCACGGTCAAGCAAGTAGAAGCCATGAAAAGAGCAAAGGAGCAATGTAACAACGCTACAATCCAATATATCTTTCCTATATACATCAATTTATCACGTACTTGTCTGAAAGTATTCACTGGTCTCATTCGTAACTATTTACTTGATGATGAATATTTCGTTGTGGGCTCTCAAATTGTTGTTTCTTTTGCCAAGTATTGGTATACA
The DNA here is from genome assembly GCA_032358235.1 of Odonthalia washingtoniensis. Lineage (NCBI taxonomy): Eukaryota > Rhodophyta > Florideophyceae > Ceramiales > Rhodomelaceae > Odonthalia > Odonthalia washingtoniensis. Next base: position 25,302 of record JAULBU010046029.1, on the reverse strand, counting down.
ATTGGAGGCCATCTCCCGACTCTGACAGAGAATGATAATGTTAGAAATATTGTGAATTACCGCCCCTGACGAGACACTGTTGCTATAGGGAATGACGTTTTGCAACTACAGAAGTTGGCCCTAGCATGAAAACCAGGAACAGCTTCGTTCTTATCAAGAATGGTGATAAAAATAATCCGGTGTACAATATCGCAAATTTGCTACTATTATTCCATATAAAGCCGTTTCACACCACGTTCAAGAAATAAATGGCTTTCGTTCAATACATGGAATTGACTCTGCCTTTGGACAACGACTACAAACTTCTGAACTGTGTATTCTTCCGTTGGTCAACATCTAACGAAGTGGACTACACAATACCCAGTGATATTACAACATACATAGAAACCATTTTCGAGACAGGAGAGTGGTACGGTATTAAAGATTTTGATACAATGTGTTCATCAATACATGTTTTCTGCTCTAATTTTGGAATTAATTATTTTACCGAACAATTACCTTAGCCAAAGCAGCCGTTTTATAATAATCGTTTCTACAGGGAAGGTCATCCGCAAAAGTGTGAAGAAATGGAAACAGAAGAAGACAATTTGGACGTTATTTTATTTAAAATAACTTTTTATTTCCTACTAATATTACCCCTTATGTCAATTTATTTCCCTACTGTCATCACCTTCAAATTTATTCCTTTGAAAGTGTCTTCCCATATATGGAATTCCAACTTTTTTACTAATTTTCCAATCGGATGCTATTTCTGCGATGTAGCAGTCATGTTTAATTCCACATTCTGTTCCAACGTATTCTCAAAAGCAATGAAACTTTATAGCAATAAAACTTTTCTTCGGACTATTCTTCGTTACAATTGATATGGCGTTACGTTCCCTTTTTCAGAGTACTTTCCTGTTCATCCACTTCAAAATTCGAAACTTCTAACTCTCGGGACTCCCATTATTCTACAAACAATCAGGTTTTTCCAATTAGCTGTTCAGTTGCTAGTTTCATAAATTTCGAATACATTTAGCAAAATTCTTATTGTCGAATCCCACCACGGTATCTTTCAACAGTTAATAATGTCACGCAACTAATAATACACGCGTCTACTCCATAAATACTCATCATAGACCCTTCCACAATATGTCCTTCTTTTTCGTTCAATATACATCCATGGAATCATGCAAAATTGCAGGACCAATTTTGTTATGAAATAAATTCAACTCCTCTGCCTCCTCCTTTTCAATTCCTTCATCAAGTTCTGCTGCTGTACGTCCTTCATGTAACTGCATATCAGAACCTTTCGCAGTGCACCACCCCGTTTCTATTTCTTCTAAATATCTTGCTCTTCGCGACATCTATTTCCATTTTTTTCTTTTTTTTATACAGCTTCTTTCTAAATTAAATATCTCCATTAACGAAACATACCAAAGTGCTTTAAAAAATCTTTCCTTTGCAACTCCTTTTATCGTACCACAGAAATCGTATATCATCTGCCTTGATCGCGATTGTAAAGTGCCCAGTTTGGAGGCCTATTCTATAAAATCATCTTCTAACTCTTCAGTCGGAAAGATTTCTAAATTTCCACCACATGACAGTTCCAGTTGGAGTAAAGTGTAGATAATGTCAAATCTGTCGATAAAATAAATCAATTTCAATAATAATAAACGATTAATCAAAAAAACATGGAATAGAAATTTTAGCGACGCATACAATTATAGAATATCTACCTAATATATACTAGTTAGCTCCGGTCCACAATTTTGAGTCATAGACCTGATACAATAAATTATCCTTACGGCCTCGGTGGTTTGAAGGTGCGATACTACCGCCGGTTGATCTTTTTTAAGAAAGGCAAAAAATCAGTCAAGAGGATCTCTATTGCTCTGTATACCGGTTATTACCCGGTGGCAGACACTTCAACTCGGTTTCTGTTTCCTATTGTGATATGCAATACCTTGTTGAGAAATGATTTGTAATCTGATGTCTTAAAATGAGTTTAACCTTTGTTTATTATTCTTCCGAAATTCGCAGAGTGGTATTTATACTATTTCCAAATAGAAAGTGGTTCCAGTTGAAATTATATACACGTGTCAGTTCCTCCACCAGCAGCGACGGTGCTCACTGTAGTGTGTGAGTATAACTGTGGTGGGTATAAGTACACGTGTTAGAATGGAATAATATCGGGAAATAAAATTTTTCGACTGGCTTGTATGTTTCTCATTACACAATAATAGCCACTCGTGGGTACAGTATGTTGCCTGTCCGTCCTACGGTAAAGTTGGATACAGCGCTGTATGTACTGTAATTTTGAATACAGTATATATTATCTTATTAGGTTCCTTATTCATTTCATTTTTTTCTTGAGACCTATTCATCTTTTACGCCCATCACCATCCATCCCTGCCTATCTGCAAGCGGCTTAAAGTTCGCGCGCTTCTGTCATATCATCGTTACGATGTATGCCTCTCTCTTGACGTCTCTACTATGAGTGATCATGTGCCGTTATACCTCCTCATCCCCTCTCTAAACGTCTTTCTTTTCGTTTATATTCGTTTGCCGCATGGATTTCGTATCCTCGTCTCTCTCGACGGCCTCCTCCTCGGTTCTCTCTGCACGTGAGGCGATGATGTTCGATTCTATCCGGCTCGAACGTTTGATTTTTATTCTAAGTTTTTATCCTCATCATGTCATTCTATTAATTGTTTTCGTCACTACGCTTTACCAACCCTTTCCCGGATCCCCCTCTTCTTTTCTTGGGCCTTTTACACGAATGGAAGCGCTCAATGTTATACTAACATTGACTAATAATATTTTTTTTGATGTTAACAGATGGAAAATATATAACCTTGCACTTTCAAAGCAAATGAAACGGAGTTGGAACAATCATTCAACCGTCAACACGTTTGATTCCACTTTCCAGCACAGTTTCTGGTCGATTGATCCTGTTTCTTACATTTACATCTATATTTGGTTCCAACCATGTTTCCTTACATCCCCACTTCTTCATTCTCTGTCCAACTGCATGATCAATCCCCAAATATCTCGTAGGTAATTCATTGATCATTCTGTCCACATACTTTCCATGGTTCTTGTTGTTCACAGACATTTTTTGAAACAATTCCTTATTTTGCAATGCAAGAGTCTGAACAGTCCCTTTCAAAAGTACATTTTTCGTTTCGAAATTCATAATTTCAGATTTATGAGCCTTGAGTAAAATATCTTTCTTCAATAATTCGTCTTTTTCTCAGAACAAGATATCTTGACCTCATCATGTTAATATATATTATTCAATTTTCACTTGTCAATTGCGAACGTCTTCTTCTAGTTTGATAAATTATTCCATTTTCACATCTTCGTTGGCAAATCTAGGTCATGGATGACAATAACCACATTTGCAATATCCGGATCGTTTCCTGGGTTTTTTTGAATGACATAACCCACTGTTCTGACATCCATGTTCCCAGTATTACAACTGTTCACCCCATTACTGTTGGATGAAGAATAGCTAGGATGAATACTGTTTAATCATCTCATACAACCACTTCTGTTTCCACGACGCCCACGGACCCTACGTTTCGTTTGACCACGACGTAAAACAGGCATTTTTACAGATGCATTGGATGTACGTCCTTCAATTTCCTGTTCCGAATCATTATTTCTGCTACGAATAACTCTTGTCGTTTTCATCGGCGGTTCTGAATTCTCCCGTGTATTCCTTGTGCTCCCTTCGGAAGACTGTTTCAATGTTTCCTTTCCCAGTCTTTGTTCGAGTTGTCTTCCTTGTATACTATTTGTCATCTTAGATATATGATCAATGATTTTTCGGTATATCCTTAACAAATGCTTTTCTTTTCTTGAAATATCTTTTAGTAATATTCATCATATTATTAGAAACAAGTTCAATCATATTTTTATACAAACTGTAACGCCTATACAAATTGTTGAATTTAAACAATATATTAATATTTGCACTCTCCATGCGCACTTTTTGTCCAAATGCAGTTGGTTTTCTGGCAAAAAGTTGGTTTCTAATTTTTTTCAGCGAAAAATTTGAAATCGAATTTTTTGCAAAATAACACAATCCATTTGAAAAAAAATGTTTCTGATTTCGGTACATTTATAAATTAAAAATTGTACATTTTTTTCAAATAGATCCCATTCAATAAAAATGTCAATAGGCTACATCATGCATTTGATGCAGCCTTAACACATATCAAAAGTACAAAATCAATTAATGTACACAGAATAGTTCAAATCTGTTGCTTACCCTATTCAAATTATTCACATATCAACTCATTATGTTCATTTCATAGTTATCGTTATTACCAATATGTAATTTAAAAGATGCACTGTGAAGTAGGCATTCAATAAGATGCAGTAGTATTGGTTTCTAATTCGTTTACTGGATGTAATTCAACTATCAAACACGAACAAGGAGTTGTTAATAGCATGTTTTCATCATTATGTAGCAAAAAATCTGTTGTAAAAACACACTCGTAAACAACTAAATTTAAAAATAGGTTCGTTTACATTTCCATACAACCACGACAAGACATTCATTCTTTATTCCAATTTCTTTCGCGACACTTTCGCACAATTTCAGCAGTTATCTTCTTACAGTTTTCAAGTGATATAACTTGCCATGAAAATAATCGTGAATCGAAGTCACGGTCTCAAAAAATGGTAATCACTTCCTCAATCTCATTCCTTTCAACAAGAGACTCTAAAATACTTAACGATACAGCCAACGACTTGTTCAAAACGCCCGCTTTGGTCTTGCCCATTTCAACTCCCAGATCAATTGCTCACAATTCACATGCTCCACAGTCTTCAGATTTACTTACCATATTTTTCTTGCACAATTGTTTCCTTCTTTGCCTTCTATTATAATGGCAGCGTTTTCCTTTGAACTGTTCTTTTCAAACAGAAATTGTGGTCGGAAAAATTTCATGTAAACAATATATAATTTTTATTGACAATGATAATAATAAAGAACAGAACAATTAGATAATGACCTCTCTTATATTTCAAAAATCAGCAGGTATTACAGAGCCAGTATTATAGATAATCCTGTTTCTACTGTCAGTATCATGGTGGGATAGTCTATAGGTAAATATACCGTTACATCTACGCTTCCTTTTTTATTTTACTTCCGAAATCTTACTTTTATTTATTTTCTATGCTCGTACTCTCGATAATTAATAGAATACTAATGTCTGAATTTTCATTGACAGATATATATATTTTTAAGTCTCAATTAAATTCAGTATATCCGTTCGGAGCCCCCAGTGCAAGACCATTGCGCGTGCTTCCGATTTTAGCTTCTTCATTTTTCAATTTAAAAGCAGTAAATGCCACATGATGTTTTGTGAATTTGGCACATAAATTCCAAAAACCAATATTTAGAAATTTATGTTCCCTTTTTACACAATTTCACGTTCTCCACCCATTCTCACATTCATCACCATCCTCACTCTCTTTATAAACCCATTTTCTACTACAACTCATCAAGTTTCAACAAAGCGCGCCTAACGATGATGGTTCCTTCGTTCGCACGCAATGGGTGTCTTAGTGGACACCTACAAACGGTATGTCGTCTTTTTTACTTAAATCTAACATCCGCTCCCCAGAAGGTTTAATATAAATTTCTACTAACAGACATTCTATAAATATTATTTCTTTCCGTTTCTGTATACGTTAGATTACTGTAGCATGATTCTACGTAATGTATTGGTTATCTTTCTGGTCTCCCACAAAATTTATGTTGCCTTTTATTTCTTGGTTTTTACTTTAAACAAACACCCCCATCCCAGACAGGTTAGCATTCATATTTTCTAAAATTCTTTATATATATATTATTTCATTTTTGTCATTTCCATATGTTAGAAAATCATCAGGGATTTTATGTTCCAATTGATTGAAAAAAATGCGTATTTTACTCGTCGGTGACAACAAGTTTGTTTTGTCTCTTGTAATGGTTCATTTTACATATAAACATCATCATTTCATATTGTTTTATATTTCCTTTACTATCCTCTTGTTTATTTAATATATTGCGTTATTACACTTCCGTTTATTCACAGGTTTACATGGTAGTCCTTTTTGGTGCTTCTAATTCTTTTCTTTTTTATAATTTACTTTCCCTATATTGCTCTTCTGTTCGACGTGATGGAACGAAATGCGTAGTTTACTCGATGGTGACAAAAAAGTTTGTTTTCTTTCGTGTTTTGGTTCATTTTTATACAAACTTCCCCATTTGATATTATTTGATATTTCGTTTACTAACGTCTTGTTCATTTATTATAATTATTTATGAAACTTCCATTTATTAACCAGTTTACATACCATGTAGGTGTTTACTTTTGGTAGTTTTAATTTTTTCGTTATATATTACTTCTCCTGTCATTTGTCAATCTTCATGGTATTTTTACCGTTCTGTTTTTGTCTTTATTGCACCATTTTTTGCCATTTTTCAATGCTATATAGCATGATATTATTACTAATAAAAATGTATACCATGTAGAATTTAATTTGTACACATGTATTGCAATGTTTATTACACATATTTTGTATATCTAATCTCATATAGCATCACATTATTTCTATATCACACCGAAGATACGGAATTATGGATGTAGTTTACCTTCAGTTATATATTCAATACATGAGAAACATCGTGAAACTACCATACACGCTAAATTACTTTTTCAGTAGATTTTTATGAAGTATTCATTCACTTTCTCATATGAAATGTGTAGTTCCGGGCTTAGATTACATCCATACATTATTTTAGCAAATGAAGTTAATTTTAGATGGTGCATCCGTTTGTTTCTTCAAAATTTGCAAGATGGCCCGGACTGTTCTTTTCATCAATTTTCCTCTGTCTGTAACTATTTTTGTATGCCAAATTCACATTACGTACACTATGTGCATGTTAAGGTGAATAGCACGTTCATTATATTTTCAAAGCGCGTAGATGTTTCATGTAGCTACCGTCCTCAACCATTCACACACTGTATAATTGTGACTGTAACATACAAAATACCCTAAAAGTTCAATTGAGTAGTGCCTGGTACATCCACCCAAAAACTTCCCCGTTTGAATGTAGGCATTCAGTCCCAAAAACATAGACGATAAGTCTTATTTCTATTTTGGTATCTCCTTCACATCTATTCGCTTATTAATACATCGCATCATTATTCATTCTGTTATGTTATTATCATGTTTTTATTTTCGTACCGTCCATCGCTTCTCCTGTCTTTGGCTTATAGTTAAACCTGTCAGCAATTCTATGGATTGATAAATTAGATTTATGGGGCATTAGTTCTTTTAGCTATACATGTCTTTCAGGTATGTTAAGCGCAGAAAGAAACTTATGTATATACAATTTGTCTCCTTGGTATTTCTTGTCGAGTTGTTTATGTAGAGTGATGAGATGTGCTGAAAATGATCAGAACACATTTAATTCTGAGCCTTTCGGCTTCTCTCTCATCTCTATCTATAGGCGGATAGTCTGTCATTCTTCTACACACAGCTACTATATTTACTGTAACTCTGTTTCAGTAAATACAAGCTTACAAGTTTATAAGTATTACTGTAACTTACACTAATTTTGCACTTACGCCACTATAGGACGGAAAAAAATAATGTAACTTGCATTATCAAATTGCTACAAAATTAATGTACCGAATATGAAAGCCAAACTTTACTAATAACTGATGATTTCGTACTCTTCCTCGTCCATTTTGACAGGAAACATCCCATCAAAGTACTTTAGGTGCTTGGTAACTATACCTCACAGCTCAGCGGTCATTTTTTATCAACGCCTGTTTGAATTCAGGGCCATGATGGTGAATATCATGGACTTCCGTGATTAGCTCAGACCATTTGAACTACGTTGGTTATTAGCAACACGGATTGCATGTGAATCCCGTTTTAAGAAAAACCTTTTCTGAGGATTGAACAGCCTTTCAGACTTGTACATCTACTTTACTTGTATGATGAGTTCCAACTTGTGCTTTTCCCATCTGGCGTTCCAGACAATATTGATATTTTCTATTAAAAAATAGTCACAGGTCTGCATGAAATGAGTTGCATTTGCTGAAGAATAACGGACCTCAGTGCAAACTTGAGCTAATTTAGCGTCCTTCTTTTAAGTCTAGTTATGCCCACTGCCGTTGTCAACAAAATTAATGTGGCTTGTATTGTGCGTAAGAGGCACAATCATGCGCTTTTTCTACTGTAGTATAACCTTGGTGTCCATCCAGCCCATTGGACCTGTGCAGTAGACCAGGATAGTGGCATCATCGGGTGTACCACGGATTGGATAGTTCCTATCACGGTTGCAGAACACCATAAACGGAGGAAATATTTCAGCGTCCCTTCAACCATTCAAGCGAACAAGCATAGTCATACCTTCTCCTCCAGAAATCATATTAGAGAACTTCACAGATTTGTCCCCTGAAAAGCCTAGAGGTCTCTCGTTATCCATATTAATTAGGAAATGCGTTTCATCATCATTTCTGATATAATTCCCATCAAAAGTCTTGCTACGAAACATCCGCGCCACACATCCAAGGTAATAGACAACCTCCCTCGCAATATGGATCCCCTCTTTAGCCATCAGTAGTCACTTATCTTTTTGATCACGGCTTATAATGCGTAATCCCTCATTAAACACCTGGATCCAACGTAGATCTATTTTGTACTGGAACTTTGTTCGCAGTGCTGGTCCATGAAATTCGTACTGTAACCTGGATTCCCACTGTTTGTCAAGCCCATGATTTGTCAGCGAACGTAACGTGCTTAGCTTGATCTTGGCACCAATCTTACACTCGATCGAATTCACTACGCAAATATTGATGAAGCCATTCAACCCAATCTGTACGTTTCCTTCCACGCCCAGTTTTTTCCTTCAGCCGCACACGATTTGGTCCCAAAAGTTTTCATCCGTGTCACGGAGGATGTCACTTCACAATACTGTATATTACCATCAGAATTTATGGAATCTCTCGCGCTGTCCACAGACTCATGGGTCTCACTAAATTGGCGTTCGTGGATCCACAAAAATATTGCGGAAAGTGACGAGTTGTCTTTGACAATATATTGTTCCCACCATCGGACTGAACAGAAGTGAGCATCGATTAGACCATCCACGATCGTACAGAGATTGGAAGAACGTGCTGTGAAATTCACTGAGATGCGTTTGGGAGCTGCTGTGGCGTTAAAAGCGCTGTGAAAGGTTCTGTTCTCCAAGTAGGCTTGGAAGGGTAATCAATCTGGAGTGCAACATGCAAAGATGCGATAGATGAATTAGATTGTACTCTTATGGGAAGATACGCGCGCCGCTGGGAGGCCTCTTCTGGGCAGGCTATAATGGGTGATCCCGTAACCATCTCGGTGGAATAAGACAAACATCTTTCACGCCAGTTGATCGTATTTAGAGGACATAGATTAGAAGCATAGATGGATGGCACATTAAATTAGAGATTTCTATTGGGTTGGAGGGTGGTGGCGGACGTGTAGCCTAACGTTTCAGTTGTGTTTTCCAGTTTTTCAGTGACACACACCAATTATAAATCGGACAGCGACTAAAATTTAAGAATTGGAGTCATTTACACTATTTATAAAGTAACACTATTGAAGTCACTACTATAAATACAGTAACTGAGTGTAGTATTATGGATCAATACTTTGCACTGTGGTACCAGTTGTTGACTGATATGAAGCATCAGAATTAATCACGTGGCTCTATTTGAATTCATCGAATAAATCTAAGTACCTCCCTCTATCATAATTAGTATGTGTCGAATCTATCAAATAGAACTGCTATCTTCCCTTCATGAAAAGTCAAAGGGTCAAACTTTATGCAATTAGAGAGGTGCCAATTTGGATCACTTGGCTAAGCCAATTTATTTAAGCTGCTCCTCTTGTGCTGTTGATTCCTACACACGATATATTAAAGTATGTTTTACGGCCTCGATGGTCTGAAGATATGTTCTACCTCCTGTTCCCCTTTTGTAGAAAAGTTGAAGAAATGATCGATGTGATCACTGATGCGGTAGCTGTTGGTTGTTATCCGGCCAAAGGTGCCATTTGTTATCCGGAATTTTTTCACGTAGTTGGCATACTTACCTAAATCTAGAGATGAAGTTGTATAGAATACTAATGTTAATGTGTGTCTAGCAACTCTATTTCTTTTCCCCCGTTTCGTGTCGTATGCATCACATAATGACACCGATCGTCATTTCAATTTTCAACACGTGTAATATAATTAGACTCTGACAACTTTGAACAATCAGTCAATTCCTATCACTCAATGTAAACGTGTTATGAGAGATAACATGAATTATTGGTTTCGGTTTTCTGTTATCCTTGATTGAATACAGAGACAATGATTTTTGTTGTTGGATCCCCCGTATTTAGTACAGTATTAAGTACAGTACTACTTGATGTGTCAAGTATAGTACTGTTCGATGTTCTTAAATACAGTGAATCAGAGATTATTCATCTGTATTGAGTATAGTATTATTTATGTCAATCACGTCCATAAATCCAGTAAACGTGGTCACCTCTATGGTTGTCTTCATTTATGTCTGGTGGTGGTTATGTTTATTTCTCTGCCGTCCCGTTTACCAATTGTGACCGCTACCGCTACGTCTGCTTCTCTGGACACTGATGTCTCACAAGCCTCTTTTTGTGTCGTTGATAGTTTTTTCACTATTATCATCATAATTATCATGTCTCCATTATCATCTTATCATAATCATTGTGATAATCTTTGGATTATTATCATCATATCATAATTATCATCTTGATCTTCATCGCATAGTACCATCGTATTAAAATCATCGTATCATCATCGTATCATCATCATTTTTATGACCATATCTTGATCGATGTATTTTCGTTATCATTTTTGTCACACTTGCACCAATTGCAGCGATCAATGTTGTTTTAACATTGATGTAATACCCTAAAATGTATCATCATCTGCTACTTGGCGCAGCATGAGCAATGTTTTGAATCTGTGTATATCTTTTTCGAAGGCTTATTTATACGATTCTCTATACTTATTCTCCTTTTAAATCGCTTTCACGAGATAAATTATTCCAATAGTCGAATATGAGTCTCTACCTGTATTGTATGGTTAAGCGAAGTGTAGGCTTTGGGCTGGTCATATTTGTTTATGTTATTTTCCCTAATAAATTGCCTTTCATGCTTTTTACTTTTTCCATTCTTCAATATCTGATGATTTTGATGATATATAATCATCGGGATCCCATGTTTTCCTCGCTCCACGTGATTTGTGACCATTCTCTTCTTCTCTGTTTGTGTTATTTAGCTGGTTCGTTACCTTTAATTTATTGCGGTTGTGGATATGTTCATTAAATCCATCCATTATTATAGAATTTTTAATTCAGTATTTCCTCTCTGTGACCACTATCCCAAGTTGCACCTCCTCTTTTACAGTACTGATAATCATGTTTATTTTCATAGATGGTAAGAGGTATTTTATGTACAACAAATAAATGATTGCGTTCACACTATTCTTCTTCCCTGGCCTGTCAATGTGACCTTCACGAGTTGCTACCAAGTCTACCAACATTTTCATGTCGGACCGGGATCAAAGTCGCGCTGTGACTAATCTAAAGTTTTTTAAAAAGTCCCACCATATACTTTAGCTACTCCTTGATTTCTCATTACATGTAATAAGCATTTCTTACTGCATAATATTGGGTTGAAATATGGTATGTGCCAAGTTCCTATTCAGTGGTTCCGTCTGGTAGAGATTCTGGCTGGTCTGATTTTTGCACATCGTTGTCTTCAATGCATTATCCTTGGGATCTTCCCAATCTCCTACCTAGATTGTAGGTGGGGTGTGCCAGAATTTCATATGGGCATGTGGTTCTGTTATGGGTCAAACTCATAGCGGGTTGTGTATATTTTGACGCAGTTGGTCTCATATGTGTCTGGGATCCCAACCCAGATGATAGGAAAGGTAATTCGAGAGCCGGGTCTCCTACAATAAGTGCATATCTCTTATGTATTTTTATTGTGATTTGGGTGTCTGCACTCTGCAACGTTATATTTTCGACTTTTATTTCTTTGTAAGTTGCCACTTCCCGCCTTTTAGTAAATCTCCTCCTCCTAGGGACTACATTCTCTTCACTTGTCGTCCCCTACTTTACGGGCCACGAGTAATACCATTCATTCTTCCTCTTTGTGTCTCCTATCTTGAGATTTCGATCCTTGAAAAATATGTACACTTGTTGAAAGTGTCCCTAAGGTTATATCTTCCCTCCCTTCATTCATTGAATGACAAGTTACCGGGTTTCTTGAGAACGTGACAGGGCATCACTTATTCTTAGGTACTTTTTATCTTGGAGTCGCGATCGAGATTCGAGTCACTGAGTAGTTCGCTGGTAGACTGTTGTCATGTTTCAAGATTAAATTTCTTGTAAACATGAGCTTGTCTTCGTCGTTGTCAGATCTTTCGTTTATAGAATGGTGCATCATCTATATTAATATTTTACTAGATAGTTGTTTTCATCTACTAATACCAATCTGAAATCGCATTTGGAAACGTACAGTGTGTTAAAAGTATTGGGTTTCTGTTAATGATTGTACTCCGTCCTATGTGTAATTATTCAATTTATTAATCCAAATAATATTACTAAGTACTAATTTCTAAGTACAAATTCCTCACTTTGCAATTATTAGTGTGTATTGGCATGTAGGTTCAACATACATATATGAAGATTAAGGTAAGATTCTGATTTCAGTTGGTAGTAATGTATGTTCTTGTTTGAACATATAGTCATTATACGTTTACGTTTTGATGAAATGCCTCCAATTACTTTTATTTATAATTTACAGACGACTTCCTTTACAATGTCAAGTTACCCTCTCGCTCCATCCTGTCGATATCGTCGACGTACAAATGCCCCCTATCTTCAGATTACTAATGATGCACTACAAGGTCCACACAGGTTACATAAGGAGGATAGACAAATACGATTCTATATACAGTTATAGAAAGATGTAGATCGAAATTAGTACTACTGTCGTTATGAAATTAAGTATTTTCACAGACTCAAGGTATAAGATAATTTTGTATCTTTGAAAACTTCTTTGGGTTCAGGAGTTGACAAAAAAATCCAACAATTTTCTTTTTCTGTACACGTTGGATTTGAGTTGACCATATTCGTGCACGGCTATGATTTTCCTTCACCTGATTAGCAAACACTCTATCCATGTATTGTAGTTGCAAATGTTGTTAATTACTCAAAATGTATGCTTCTTTATGTTGTGTATCTGTTAATTCAACGTTAACTTTAAATAAAATCAGCACTTTTGCGTCATTTTAGTATCCAAACATACTCATGGGAGGAGAAACAAGAATCCAAACATACTCATGGGAGGATAAACAAGAACGAGGATTGCTATCTAAGTTCACTAAACTGATCCTAGCCATAAGTAACATGAAAGAAGGACTGATTGTCGAATCGACACTTCAACTCGATGCAATTGACAAGTTCGTGCGACACGAACCCGGACCGAGACTGACATAGATGTGAAAGCTCCGACGGCGTAATGAGGTTGAATTAAGATGACACTGTTTTGGTCTATCAAATTGATGGATGATACTAAATATGATGATGATGATTCATCAGGATGATGATTGTTCGTTCTTTGACGATAATTTTGGTTCAGAATGGTGGAGTTGATCCGTTGGCGCATTATAATGATTGTGGTGATTCATGATGATGGTGATACGTTTCTGTTGACTACAATACGTTTATTCGTCATTGATAATGATGACTCTCTGCTGTTGATGATGATGTTGGTTCGTTGAAATGACGACGGGAATTCAAGAGAGCGAGACCCATCACGGATGATGGGAAGGATTGGAGACGATGTTTTTAGAACCACGACCGACGACGAGAATGGTAGCGAGCGAAACGGGGACGAGAGGGAAACAAATGACACTAAGAAATCATAGAAGGTTTTGGAGTATAAAGGTTGAAAAGGAATTACATCATCTTAAATACAGTGACAATGAAATCATGTATATGAGATGAAACATAACTCAATTACCGAATGATACATTTCACACGATACACGTGTGGGAAAATCAATGGACCCTACACTAATTATTTAAGCTTTCATAAGAATAATACTTCTCATTGGTTTTCCTAACAGTAATATTACTTACATCTCTGACAGTATTATTTTCATTGACACTTGTGTTGGAATTTTCCCCTGCTGTAATTAATCCTGATTCCAGTATACATACTAAACCTTGGCATCGGGGGGGAAAATAATAAATTTGGTAGACATATATGAATAACAGAAAAACCCCAGCTCCAAAGCAACAGCAAATTGACCTATATTATTTCGAGAGATTTGACACAACCTGCGGCAGAGTGATCTAAGCGAAACACGCCCCGAGGCAAGGTTAATCCACGTCGGAAGAAGCCAAGTGATCCCCACGTTGAGAAACGTGCCCGATCGCTGTTGATTGCTCACTAAACCGACGAAGAACATCCGTGTCTTCAACCAGAGCAGCTCACACAACCACTTGGCTGTGGCAGAGCATCTTATTAACCCTGCAGATCCACGATCAGCGGTTACTTACCTCATTTACCTACCCTTTACTTTATTACATATATCCGGACCTTATGCACTTACAGAGGTATTCGCCCAAAGGACCGTACGCGTTAAATTTGACTATTTCCGTTGGTTTTTACAGTGTTGTTTTCGACACTGCTAAATACGGCGAGACAAAAATGGGATAGTCTTCAATCAGCAAGCAGAGTTTCTATCTGGGGTCGGAGGTCAAAAAGTTTACGAATAAATCGAAGGCAGGAAAGAAAGTACCAAATAGCATTTGGTGGAGGAGAGAGAAAGTAAATACACAGTAAGTAGAGAGGGCACTTCGTTCCTTCAAGAGGACTAGACACTTATAACTGTTCGATTTCATTGGCGATCATGAAGACTGGAGGAGGCCGTGATATAAAATACAATGACGTAAGATTAAAGTCTGCTCAGAAACAAGGCATCCTCAGACCGGAAATAGTATCTATTGGACAAAGATGCAAACATTTGAATGACATTTACCTAGTAAAGTTGTCCCTGATGTCTTGTCCTTTTTCTGTAAATTGTTTCACCATTATTATTAATCTTGTCCCTCTATGCTCCTTTCCATTGCTTTCACTTTTCGTTCTTCAAGTTCTGACGGTCCCACTATATGTGAATTTGACAGATTTTATTGCGTTTAATACTTTTCAGTGTCTATTCTAAATTGTTCCTCAATTCTCATTCTGACAAGTTTTGTCCCATTACCAAGAGTATTATTGAGCGTGATGGTTAATTGATCCCTGGAAAGTGGTCTAGAGTTTGGTCTACGTACCTCCGCAAAGAAAACTGGTCGAGAGTGGATTTTGAGCCACAAAATTCTCATAGAACTAACGAGGTGGCGTAGTTGCCTGAATCTGGTCCATATTTAGATTCAACGTGACGAAGTCTTGTGACTATCGATGGTTAACTTTATTGAATCTGTATGGTTTTTCTTTTCATCCCCTTTCATTTAAATGGACGAAGATCTAAACTCATATACTCCTCCGGATGCGACCAATTAAGGTTTACACGCGGAGCTTTTCACAGTCCCACTCTGGAATAGGATCAAATTCCTCTACCCAAGGTTCGTACACGTGTCCTCGTGTTTACTACAGTATTTCAGTATAATTATGTATATCAATCTCATTCATTCCGGTGCTTATTATCTCATAGTATGAATCATCGTATGTACTTTTTATCTTATTGCATTGCCCGGGCTTGTAAATGGTTATCATGATTGCGTATTACTTAGAGAAATGATAGTCTTTAATTCCTCCGCCTACAGCCACCTCCTCGCTAATCTATTTGACTATTGTATGCCTATTTCTCACTAGCCTACCGTACCTTGATGGTATCCCATACTCGAAGTTTTGTACTGTCGTTTTTCTTTTCTCCCACTTTGTATTGGTGGACTTTTATATCTCTCCATTCATACCTTGAGGGCATTCCATACTTTGGTCTCTATATCATCTTCATTAAATACACACGTCTCCTCAATTCTTTGTGCAATTATCTTTGCAAGGGTTTCGGTTTGTGAGTCGAGGATCCGATGCAATTGCCCATCCAAGTGCAGAGACATCCAGGCATATTTTTATAAGTCTCCATAGGGAGTTGTTTTCTTTTATTATCGTCTTAGTTTGGTTTTCTATCTAGTTGGCCTTCTCCGGTATCCAATTTATGACTGCACGCCTTTCGTTTAGAGTCAATAGGTCGATCTGTAGGCCCTTCCCACAAGTACGCCCATTCCTGGAAACAACGTCGAATACGGCCTTGGTGTCTACATAATCATCAATTTGTATCTTTGGAACCAATAGACTTGTAGTCATGTCATTTATAATAAATGCATAATCAAAAGGTAATAACTCGGCGTGTACCTTCGCCGCGATCACGGACCCTGTAACTCGTTTTAATTTTTTACTTGCATACTGTATCACTTTTGCACTACCATACTTTTCACATAATAATATCCGATAGCTTAGTTATCTTCTATAATCCCTGTAGTATTCAAAAGCGGCATCGTTGATGACGACCATCCTTACTGATTCCATGTCTAAAGTTGAGTATCTCAATCCTACATCTGGTGTTGCTGCCATTTTAATGATCACCTTAGATAAATCCTCATATGGTCAGGTGTTGACGGGTACTTTCCTGGTGCTATACTGGTGCATAGATATCTTGCCTACTACAAACACAACGTCTGTGACTAGATATTTCAATAAGGGCCAAAACATTAGTTTTTTTCAACCAAACATTTTCCAAAATGATTCTGTATTTTTAGGCTACTTTTGACAACCCATTTTGGTTCTATTTCGTTTACCGTACAGGAAATATTTTTTTCGACCTTGTTTTTTGGGTTTCACACCTATAATGATTTGAAAAGCTATCAATAAATTTAGACCATTTTAGGTACTAATTCTGCTCTGTTAATTAATATAGATTTTTTAAAGAAAAGTCAATAACACATTACGATCACGTAATCAATATTCAATTTTTACTTTTTGAAGAAGAGCCAATGATAATACTATCTTGTACTACGAAAAGTAAACAATTCTATATTGATTAGGAATTATTAGTAATCAATACAAAATTGATTGCTTTTTAAAGGGAAGGCAATGATTCTACGATCTTTTCATCAATTTGGAGTTGTGCACTTTATGAAAAAACTAAAATTTTATTGCAGCTTGGATGATTTGGTGTCGTTCATCATTACCCTTGGATGTTGATAATTCCCCAAGACCATAATTCACCATATCGTTCATATAATTAAGAAACAACACAATAATCTGCAACTGCATGACCTTAAAAATTAAAATCTTTCATATGTTGTACTACTTTGTGTAATCTGTCCTTTTTCATTTACATACGATCGATGTGTTAATGTACCCATCAATAAATGTCTACTTTAAAATTCATATCCAATTATGTTTTCTAGTTTACCATATGTTGTTACCAGGGATTCTCAATATATGTTAATCTTCTTTCTATTGGAAATGGTTTAAATTTGACGTCAATAGTTTTTGATGTATGCGCTAGAAGAAGTGCAGGTGTCTCCGCAACTTTCTTTCCCCCCATATATTACTTGAGTGCTCCTGGTCGTTTGAAGAGCAATTTCATATGTCCATCCATCGGAACCAAGAAATCTCAGCTCTGTACATGTGGAAGACGTCCCATGCATCACTTTGACTTCAGACCAGAATCGGAAAATGCACATATGCCGTTCTGGAGCTGGTTTGAACATTTCAGCACTTTCATACAGTCCAAATACTTCTATACCCGAATCCTTCACTTCTACGAAATATTTTGATACAATATTCAAATTAATGTGCTACGGAAAGGCATGAGCCCTCCTCTGGAGGATATTTTTCAACCCCAAATGCGACGAATTAGTTACTTCCAATTAGTGGGGAAATCCTTTGCGAGAATTGGTGCTGGTTCGCTCTCAAATACACTTGTTAATTCTATCATAGCTGCAAATACATTTTTTTCATCGTTATCTCCATGTACTCAAGTTCTGTCTAACTCTATCCGATACTGCTACCAGCGAATACTTAGCTGATGTATAATCATAACCTTTGGGTAGCCTCGCGCCTCGTATAGATCTGCTAGACACTATTATGTAACCTAAATGTTCAATTAGCGTGTTTATCAGTGTGGTGGAATGTTTATCTTGTCAGTACACTAGAAGGTCATGAATTATAGCGCTTTTTTGACATTCGAAGAGATTGGGAGCCTAGATAAGAGATTTTTTGATCAGTTATGTCTCGTTTTGTACCATTTAGTAGTAAATATAGTATTGTGTCGAAGTAGTCTTATCCAATCTTTACCATTTGATAGTATATTTTTTTATTATCATTCCGTTTTTTGTTGTTGTTTTCTCTTTTAGAGCGGATATCATGCTTGTGCCAGAAAAGGCAGTACGGTGAAGGAGGTTAAGTAGTCAGAGTTATTTTGATGATGGGATGATCAATGAGAGGTAAGAGTTGTGGCGAATGATCCACTGCGTAGGTGAAGGGAAGTGAGTCCCATATTGAAGAAGATTTCGCGGCGAAGCTTCAGCCAGACTTTTGGTCAGCCCATCTACAATATTTGCATCTGATCGTACCAAGCGTATGTTAGATATTTTCTCCTTTGTGAAGCCTTGTCTGGCAGCACCTACGTCGAGCATCAGTTGTTTCTCACTTGTCCAAGATCCTTTTCTGATGATGTCGATTAGTGCCTTACTGTCATTTTAGTGGTGAAGAGGTAGCTGGCTGTGGGTAAGGTGAGGTAATTCTTTAGTGATAGTAGAGGCCGCGTCGAAAATATTGCTGAAGGCGATGACCTCCACAGCCATCGCGGATCTACAAAAGCGTTTCGCTTTATATGAACGAAACATGTGGTGGATGATGTTGTTTGTATAGTCAAAAGTCAAGATTCAAAGCCCAGTTTGGATTATAAGTCCTAAGTGTTGCTAAATGAGGCATCAGACTAGCCAATTATCTGTAGGTCTGTTGGGTTTAGGCGAGGGAAGAGAATGGAGACTTAGTATCGCTTTGTATAGCTGGTCTCCTTGTTTTTTGATCGAGCCAAGTCGCTGGGGATTTGATGTAGAAAGAGTCAGTCAATTGGGCGAGGTTTCAGATTTCAAAAGCGCAGTCTGGTCTAGTGTGTGAAAGCCATGCGAATGGCATCTTCATAAAGTAGAAGTTTGTAAATGTAGCGCAGTTGTCAAGATCCTAAAGTTTAGGTAGATAATGACGCGGATTTTGGATAAGTGTTGAAGACGTGTAAAATTGAAGTCCAAAACCTGAAAATTAAACGGAAGTTGTTCTGTAGGTTTCATATCGAACTTTTGTTCAGTGATGCGTGATAATCTTTTGAATTATTAGTTAGAATCCGGGCGCAAATCATCTACGTAAGTACAAAACCTTCCAGTGAGAATCGAGTTGCGGAAGATGTCGTGGAAACAGAGGTCACTTTCTAGTTGTGTCACACGGAAGTCGTTTGTATGATGATTATTAGCATTTCATACCAGAAATCGCCCGAATCAGAGAGGTCATAGAGGAGACGAAAAATCTGGACGCATTTATCAAGACCTAGTTTTAATTCTGGTACCGCTGAACTAACAAACAAGTCGTGGTCAATCGGAATAGCCGATTTTAAATAAGCTTTTGTAACACCAGCAGTCTAGATGTGGGATAAAGGTAGAGGCAAGTGTAAGGAGAAGTAAAAGTATGTTCGATTGCGGCTGGAAAGTCTGAGAAAAATGCACCATGAAATGTTCGAAACGATCCCTGTGGCATCCGATTACAAATATTTCTTTGAACTTGAGTGATCCGTTGAATTTATATTTGAGTCTGAGCAGGAATTGTTGGGGAAAGACGTTAGCATCGGTCTGGATGTCTTCTTTTAGCAGCACTCGGAATGTACCACGTTTCATCAAGCTTCAAATCTAGCTAAATTTGGCTTTCAACATGTCTGGAGATGTAATCCGAGCATATTTCTGTGGCATTATCTCTAGTAGTAAAACGCCATCTTCCGTGTTTGTGGAAGTGAGGCTTTTCAGTGACGTTGGGAGATCTGAAAAGAGCATGTTGGAGAGCTTATCGGGAGGAATATATGGTTTTACCTGGGTCACGGAGAAAGGCCTGGACTTCCCATGTGAGAGATCGGAGATCTTAATAATCTTCGTGTCTCGGTTAAAATATTCATCCATAAATGGACTAGATAATCTTCATAGCGTCTCGAATGCCCCTTTTCGTGCCATATGAGTAATTCGTCATCTCGTTTAAAGTGGAAATATTTGGCAGCTGGGGCATTTTAGTTGGGAGCTCTTTTCAGGAAAATCTTGTCAAGATGAAAACTTCTTTTAAATCTCGATATCTTTGCGATGTTGCCACCTCCATCAGCAGTAATCCTGCTACCGAACTCGGAAGGCAGGCAGGTTCGTGGCATTCTAAAAAACTGGAGGAATGATGGTCAAGGTTTTTAGGGCCCATGATATCGTTAATTTCTTTCACAGATTGTCCAAGTTCCACTCCAAAGTCTTTCTTTGGACATTCCATATGGATATTTTTGGATGTTGCGCGGATGGGAGAATGATAGCGATCCACATTCTAAAGGCCATTGTGCGCTTCAATTTCTGTTCTTTCAACTTCAAAGCCATTCAATTCTGCCATTCTAATTAAAGGTGCTTCGAAATTCTATCTTTGATATACTATGATCCGGTTTGGCAAGCCGGTGTAGATCGAGGTCCAGCATTTTATTATTTAATTCCGTGTTTTTTATTGTTTCCATGTTTTTTAATTTAGTAGAAGTGCTGAAGTGCGTCCCTTCATCTACCACATGTAGTATTGGGAGTTGTAATTTTTCGTATTGCAGGTAGAAGACGTCGATAAAAATACGCTCGTTGAATCTTGCGAAGTCCGAAACGAACGATACTTTTAATCTCTGGGGGCATTTGTCACCCTTTGGAAGGTATCACATCAGCGAGATATCTAGTTTACAATTCGTAACGTTTCGGGTTCAGTTTCAGTTGTGTGTGCTCTTCGGGGCAAGTGGAACAGCTTTGTTGGCCTTGTGTGATATGAATGGCGGTGTAGCTTGCTGAGTTTAAGCTCATTGAAGTTAGTCTGACCTCGGCTTGGTTTCATAACAGTGTGGAGGTACGTGGATGGTGCACGGAAAAGGGGGTTAAACTAGTCCTTTATGTAGTAAGTCTCATCACCACGACTGGATTGTTGGGGGTTGGCGCGACGGTTATGGACGTTGTAGATCATAAGTTGGTGTTAATCAAGAATGTTGAGGTCAATAAGGGAGTGTATGTCAACATCTCCAACGTCTAGAGGTGCCAGTATATCATCCATATATGGGGGTGTCGGTATAATAAACTCGACAGTTCCCAGTGAACTGTATGTCTTATTGCCGAAACGGAAGGAGAAGAAAGAAATATTTAGACGAGTAAATGAAGAGAAGAAACGGTTAATAATTTTTAGTACAAGTTTACCTATTACATATATGGGAGCGCCTGAGTCTACACAAAAGGAGGAAACGTTTTCTGGTGAAAGATTTGATGAAGCTTGAAATATTTATACAGCTTCGCAGTTCATTAGAAGTGCGTGATATTCTTCCGATTGGATTTTAGGTGGAGGAGTAGTACATGTCGTACGGACAGAGAATGGAGTCACGGTATATAGGAAAGAGGGTGAGGTGAAGTGCGATATATGTGAAGATAAAATGTTCGCATCTGTTTCATCGTCTATGACAACTTCAGTAGCGTTATCTTCTGTTAGAATAGAAGAGGTCTCATCAGAGAATATAGACAGGTAGCAATCGTTGATGTTATGTTGTGCAGTTTCCTCTTTTATGTCTTGGTCGTCGTAGTCCGTGGTAAAGTCGAGTTCATATCCTCCACTTATGTCTACCAGTGTGTAAAAAGATCTCTCACCATTTTGAAGGAGTTCTGTGATATAGGTCTTCATTGTGCTTGGAGCGCATTGGTGGGATGTGGACAATAGTGAGGCACCACGAAGATAACAGCGAGACCGGTCCTGACGGAATGTATCGTATCGAAATGTACGTAGTGATCTATTTAGAGAGGGAGAAGTGTAGGGATAAATGTTACTTATTTGTCTATATATTGGTGTGAAGAGTCCGCCTGAAGATTTCATGTTGAATTTGCCGCCTGGACGTTTTTTGTTATATCTTTGGTTGTTATTATATTTGTAACGGTTGTTAAATCGTTGTTTCGGTTGATTTTCATATCATCCGAATAAGGTCGGGTTGGGGGTGTCGCGGTTTCTATCGTTTGCTTTTGATCTCTCTTCTTCGAGTTCTATTAAGTGCTCGAGTGCTTTTTTCAGGGTTTGAAATGGTGAATTACCAGTCAGTTTGCTGGCTCCTGTATGTTGATCCCAGTTTAAATAGGCGACGGAAGAACTGAGGCTTTTCATGTATATGTTTTATTCCGAAACAACTGCATGAATTGGTGATTCATTCGGTTTATGAAGGCACACAGCTTTGATAAACCAATTCCGTCATCTGTTATTTCACTATCAATCATGGAGGTCCCCTGGCTTAAGTTATCCAGTCTTACTTGGGATTCTTCCTTTCTGTCTGCGAAGTCGTACTATTTAGACGTCATTTTTTCTACTTTATCAAAAGTCATATTGTCTCTCCAAATGTTGAAGTAGTTGATGCGGGTGGGCTCCTGTAGTATTTTAGAAAGGAATGATGCCTTGTGATTTTCTGAACGGTCGACTTGAGTTTGTATCATTCGTAGTCGAGCAGCATATTTTACACGCTTCCATCTGATTCCTCAGAGAAGTTTTGGTTTTGAAGTAAGTTGAAATTTCCTGCGAAATCTGACCCAGGTTGAAGATGATCCCGGGTGAATATTCATTCTGAGTGGGAGCGAATTGATCTATATTTAGTTCAGTGGATGGTCTCTGGGTTTCGGATGGGTATTGATTGTTGCGAGATCCCCGAAGTCCCATTGGGTGGTGACGTTGTATGTTTGGGGTGGCAGTAATAGTTTGTGGAGGTATCTGTATTTTCTGAATACGGGCAAAGGTGGTAGGAGAGTTAGGATTGGATGTTCCATTTTAATTTGTGGGTGATGGTGTAGTTTGTGATGAGGCAGGTACAGTAGCGGGTGATTGAGTAGATGGGTTGAAGATTCGGGATAGTCGTTGGTGGTAGATGGTAATTATTTTGTTAATGAATTGGGTACTGCGTTTCGTGACGCATGCTAACCATAGGTGAAGTTTCAGTTGATTGATCTCGATTTCAGGGGGTGTCGAGTTCGAGTGATGATAATAGAAGTAGGGATGGGTCAGCTGTGGAGTAGAGTGAAGCGATTTCATGGAAGAGGTCCAACGGAGTAAGCGACATTTTCCAATAATCCTTGCTGAAGAGCGAGTCCGATTTAGGTAATGCATTTATGAGTTGAACCTGTACAACCTGTCAATATGTCGAGAGTTGAGTAGTTGTATCGTACGGCAATGGGTATTCCTCGAGGAATTCTTTGACGGTGGAAAACATTTCAGTTACCAGTTCTTAATGGATTCCTTGAGGATTAGCAACGCCGAAGGTAGCGGTTGCAGTTGGCAATTTGTTGCTGACTAAATTGAGTGGTTATGTCTGTATGTGGCTTTGGTGATGGATGGTTCGGCGGTCTTGCGTTCCGTTATTCTTGAGATGCGCGGTTGGTTGGTCTTTGGGGCGTGTGTTTTGTGTGTCTTATTCTGCCATTTTGGTTTTTGATTTTTCGTGTCGAAATGATGTGTAAGTTTTGTGCCTTTTTTGATAATCTGAATAGTTGAACTAGTCTGATGTTTTAGATTGGAATGTTTTACGTATGGGCGGTGTTTTGTAATACAGCAATCCGGATTGCCGAACTGTATCCGAGTCGGCTACCAGCGGAGACTTAGCTGATGAACAATCAGAACCTTAGGGTAGCCTCACGCCAGGTGTAGGTCTGCTAGACACTACACCCAGTTACTGTATATAATATCAGTTACATTATTGAGGTGATGAAAATATTTTTCGAGTAACATATAATAGAGTAAGTTATACTATATGCGTACTTACACTATAAAGAAATTTCGTTATGGTGTAAGTTACACGATACAAGTCTCACGCAAATAGTGTAACAATTTAACTACAGAAGTTTATTCAAAAATTAGCCTTCGGCACCGGATTTTGCAACATGATGGATTATTCATTGTTCTAGACTTCATCTGCTGTACTGTGCGTACCATCAAAATAGGTGCGGTGCTTTTCCACAATATGCTGTAACTCGAGTGTTAGCTGCATTATCTCCCATCTTCCATTAGTAATAAGAGCCATACCAACTCGTATCATCGCCTTTCTGGTGTAGGGGAGTGCATCAGAGTCTCGTTGAAGATTGACGTCACCTACAGTATCAGCTGCAAGTTATAAAAACTATTTTTCACCAGGACTAATTAAGTGACCAGATTAATCTTTCCACTTCCCTTGTTGGATCCTTGTCATCTTGAAAATTCTCCCAGCACTTTTGCCACGCTAACTTGATTTTCTGAACGGCAAAAGCGTCACACTTCTGAATAAGATGGGTTGCATCAGGGTAAAATGCCATATCTCCGGCTTAATTATATCCGTCTTAGGAGCATCAATATGTGTCATATTGTGCCCACTACAGTTGTCCAAATAAATATTACGCTTCCTACTATTTAGCAGTGCTCGAATTACACGAGGTTCATATAGAAACTGGGGGAACACAGTAGTATCCATCCAACCCTTAGGTCCAGTTCTGTAGGCAACACCAGGTATATTGTCTGGATTCCGCGGATGGGGTAATTGTGATCGCGGTTCCTAAAGATCATAAGAGGCGGTTCAATACGGACATCATGTCCAAATCTTAATCTGATAAGCATCTTCATAACCTCACCTCCAGAAACCAAATCTGCATACTTGACCTCACTCTCACCATCGAAGCCCAGTGTACGGCAATCGTCCATATTGAAAATAAAATGCGTTTCATCCGAATTTGAAAAGTCATTCTCATCAATAATTCCAGATCAAATCATCCGAGCTATGTTTCCTAAATTAGTTACAACAGCTTTTTCGATTTCAATCTCTTTTGCAGGACTGAGACGGTTTTTTAGAGTTTGTGCTCGGCTTATAATGCGAAAACAGCTGGCAAAAGACTGAATCCAACGGGCATTTATC